>SWBH01000089.1:0-21945 GCA_024195465.1 Aureobasidium sp. EXF-8845 | reverse complement strand
GAGGAGAGCAAGATCAAAGAGATAAGAGAGGCTATGCAGAGGATGGAGGAACAGCTGACCCAGATGTCGATCGCCGGATCAGGCAGCCCTACTACTGCAACCACTAATCTAGCATCGCTCTGGCCGCGCCAGACATGGTCTTAGGTCGCGAGTCAGAAGGGACCAAGCCCTCAACACTCGGCGAGAACAGAGCTTCTGTCGGACTCGGAGGCTAGCCACAACGCCTAGCCCTTAGCTAACGAGGGAAAGACTATAGAGATCGACATCTCGAGGGCTCGAGGAGACAAGGACGACCTGAACAAGGTAAAGGACAAATGGATCAAGGCCCTCGAGGAGAACCCGAACACCGAGGACGTCGAGGTTGAGTTCCTCCGCGAGATCTACACCAACAAGGTAGAACTCTGCCTGGCAACAGTCGAACAAGCTTAGCGCACTCGCGACAACCCTAGATGGATTGAGAAAGCCATGCCAGGAGCCCGTGTCCGCGGGGAAGCCTGGTTTCCGATCAAGGTGGACGGCATCTCGAAGAGTGTCGTCCTAGATCCTTCCGGAGGACCAAAGGAACTAAAGCCAGAAGTCGTCGCAAACTTTGCAGCGGACAACAGCAAAGACAACATCGACTGCACAGCCATGAAGGCGGTCTAGATCAGCAGGCCATCCGACAAAGTCAACGGTTCAATGATCGTATAGCTTAAGAAGAGGGAGGCAGCTGCGTATCTCCTAAGAAAGATGACTGTCATCTTCGGGCCTACGGCTGGATTTGCAGCCCCCTACCAGGCAAAGGAGAACAACGACCCATGCTTTAACTGCAACAGCTACGGTCACTACCAGTTTAAATGTACCAAACCCGCCAAATGCGGCCACTGCTCAGGAGACCACCAGAGCAGGGACTGCATGAACAGGAACAATCCAAAGTGCCCGGCGTGCAACGGACCCCACTCGATCATGGATAGGAGGTGTGTAGCCAATCCGAGACATAAGGAGGCAAGACAACAAGTACCCGACACGAGGATAAAGGCGACTCAGTCCCCCGCTAGATGTTAGGACACCAGATAAGCATCTTACAGGCGAACGTAGGGGCTAGGCCCGGCCCGATCATGAGCATTTTCAACGACGACAGCACGGCAACGTTCGACGCCATGTGCATCTCGGAACCTTACATATTTGCTCACCCTAGGACAAGGGAACCTACGGTTAACTAGCATAGTGGGTGGACGACAATTACGCCGAAAATACATAACCAGGAGGCTAGCTTGGCACGCTTTTCGTTCCGCGCAGCAATCTAGGTATCAGACAGAATAAAACACCAAGAACAAGAGACTACGTCGCCAGATGTAGCGGCGGTGACGATGCAGATAGAAGGAGCTCTACTACTGCTTATATCGATCTACGTCCCATACAAGAGACCGCGGGAAGAGATCGACTTATAGGATCGCATAGCTTGTGCCTAAGACATTATACAGAAAATCCGGGAAAAAACAGACGGTGCCTTCCACGTGTACGTAAGGGGCGACTTTAACCGTCATAGTAATGTATAGGGAGGTAAGAAAGTAGCGCTAGATAGAAGGAAAGACGACTAGCCTATCCTACAATTCATGGTCGAGGAGGAACTGGACTCTATGCTTCCGCGAGGCACGGTCACTTTCTCGCACAACAACGGTTTACGCCCGACCACTATTAACCTAGTTCTAGTGTCGCCAGGGCTACAGGCGGCTATAATCCAGTGTAAGACCTCTGATACGGACCACGGAGGCGATCACAGGGTTATAGAGGCCCGCTTCCGGATGTCGTGGGAGGCGAGGGCTACGAGAAGGCTAGGGAGAACGTACGACAAAGCGGATTGGGGAGACATCTGCAGGGCAGTTAGTCTCCTACCACAACCTCAGCCAATCCAGACGAGACAACAGCTTAACGACGAGGCCGAGAGGTTTGTCAAAGAGATCAGTCAGATAGTCGCGGACAAGATCCCATACGCTAAGCCCCACCCGAACGCAAAAAGGTGGTAGACACCAGCCCTTACAGCACTCCGGCTTACACTGTTAGCTCTACGGAACCGAGAAGCAGAGCGGAGGAGGAGAGATCTAGACTGCAAGGACCTGCACCGACAGATTCAAGCAGTTCGAAAAGACTACTACTCGCAAATAGCATGTCAGAAGGCAGCCCACTAGAGGGAATTTGTAGACAGTCCAGAGAATGTATGGAAGGCTAACAGGTATACCCAAATGGATCCTGGATCTAGGGGTGTTCCTACGCTACAAGGAATTCAAGGGCCGGTCGACGACGACGAAGGAAAAGCTATAGCACTCCTCCAGGCCTTTTTCCCACCGTAACCAGAGCCCGAAGGCGAGAACCTAGGAGGCAGAGAGACTTTCCTACCTACCTAGGTGCACGAGGAGATTACAGAGAGCGAAGTTCGTGCTGCAATCTTCCGGTCAAGCCCAAAGAAGGCACCAGGCCCGGATAACATACCGTTCCTTATGTGGCAAAAAGTATGGGAGGAGGCAAAGGGTAAAATGATGGCCTTGTATAGGGCATCTTTACGCCTAAGCCACCTCATAGACAGCTGGAGGACTGCGAGAATAGTCCCGTTGCGAAAACCTGGAAAACCCGACTACACAGTACCGAAGGCCTTTCGGCCTATCTCACTACTAGCCACGATTAGCAAAGGCCTCGAGGCGGTGGTCGCGAATAGACTCGCCTACTTGGCGGAGAGACATAACCTTCTTCCGGATAACCACTTCGGAGCTAGGAAGACGAGGTCATGTGAGCAAGCGATCAATGTCTTAGTAGAGCGCATATACGAGGCCTGGCGAAACAGGAAGGTCGTGTCTCTAGTGACCTTCGATGTCCAAGGGGCATTCAACGGGGTCAACCCTAGAGTGCTCGAAGCAAGGCTCGAACAGAGAGGAATACCCGAGACCCTAAGCAGCTAGATAGGGGACTTCTGTAGAGGAAGGACAGCTACGGTCGCCCTCGAAGCGTTCGAAAGCGAAAGGCAGTCGATCGCCTAAGCTAGCATTCCATAGGGGTCACCGCTGTCCCCGATACTATACATCTTCTATAACGCCAATCTCATAGGGCAATCTATCGACAAGACATAGGGAGCCCTAGGGTTTGTCGACGACTACTCCCCGTAGGTCGTAGGGGATAACGTAGACGAGAATATCCAGACCCTCTAGACGACAATCATTACAAAAATGGAGAGATAGGCGAGAGAAAGCGGAGCGACATTCGAACCGTCAAAAACAGGTCTTATCCACTTTACCCGAAGGGTAGAAGAGAGTAGGCAAAACGGAGTGGATCTCTAGTTCCAAGGACAAGACATTAAGCCAAGCGAGCACATTAAGCTGCTAGGCGTCACCCTAGATAATAAGATGAAGTTTCACTAACACGTGGCAAGGGTGACAGCTAAAGCGACGAGGCAGTGCCTTGCTATCAAACGACTACGTGGAGTCAGGCCTAAGCAAGTCAGATAGCTGTACAACGCGACGGTCACCCTAATCATGGACTACTACGCTTCGGCCTAGTACGGGCCTAAGAAGTAGGGAATAACCTCGCTGCTCCGCGATATGGAAAAGGTGCAACGTATCGGCGCCTAAGCAATAATACTCTCTTTCAGGGCCATAGCCCTAGTAGTAGCCTAAGAAGAAGCGGGCATCGAAACTACGGTCGATCGGCTACTAAGGAAAGTGGCGAACCACCTAGTTAGGAGTCTTACAGTGCCGAACACGAACCCTCTGTTCGACTGCCTAACTAGGCTTTTCACCTAGGGCAAGAGCTTTCCGTCCCCACTAGCCATTACAGCAAGGAAGTTCGGGCTAATCATAAGGGTGACGGCCGACAGCCTAATGGAAACGGTAGAACCGGTTCTTTAGGAACCATAGATAGAAGGCATCCGAGGATGCTTAGTTAAGGGTCTAGAAGAGGAGGCAAGGGTAGTTATCCGGCAAATGCGGTTAAAAGGTAGGCAGGAAGAGAGGTGTACTCTCTACATAGACGCGGCATAGAAGAACGGGGAGAGCGGTATCGTAGTGGTACAGGGGTATACCGGGAAGACCATCGCCTAAAAGCGACTACCTAAGTGGGTAGCGGGCGACTCAACGGTTGCAGAACTTATCGCTATCGAGGCAGCCCTAGCATACCAGACGAGGAGGAGACCACGTCCGACGAAAACTATCATTGCGACAGATAGCAAACAAGCTATACGCTATATAACGGAAGGTACAAGTCTACATGGACAATACGTGGTACGGTACATCCGTAGGCATATCGACGCTCTCTAGGCTCGGGAAGGTGCAACGGTCACCTTACAGTGGGTACTAGCCCATAGAGGTGTGTACGGCAACGAGTGGGCAGACAAGCGGGCAAAAAAGGCGCTAGAGGAGGGACAGGGAGAGGTGGAAGGCGTTGTTACGCAACTCAAAAGCCCTAATGACCCTTTAACCTCCTTAGGCGTCTAGACATCCACTGACCTCCTAACACCTACTAACCCCTTAACGCCACTGGACCTACGGGACCGTAACATCATAAAGTCAAGAATATATCAGCAACGCTACACAGGAGTCACGAGAAAGATGATCTTAAGGGTAGCTAAGAAGACACTTCAAAAGAAGCTAGACGAGACCTAGGTCCAGGCCAGGAGTACAATACCTCAAGACACGCTACACACCGGATCATACACGTGGAAGCTAGACGGAGCTCTCCTAGGTCCCCATATAGCGACGGTGTATAACGCACTATTAGCGGAAGAAGCGTCGATACTCGCCTAGTGCCGGATAGGGCACTCCCGACTAAAGAGTGACCTATACCGGATGAAGCTAGTGGACTCAGCAGGGTGCGAATGCGGAGCCACGCGAGAAACTATCAAGCACGTCATATACGAATGCCCCCTCCTACGCGAAGATCGTCAAATTGCCATCGAGGCAGTAAGGCACAGGTGGAGGGACCTTTCTTACATACTTGGGGATTGGAATTCCTGGGAAGACCCGAGAACTAGGCAGCCATTCGACGGGCCGAAGGATAAATGGAAGGCGAACCTCCCGGCGGTGAAGGCAGTCCTCTACTTCCTTCACAAGTCCGGCAGGTTTGCGTGGCAGACGAGAGCTGTCGAGTAAGGGGAAGCTAGAATGGAACAAGGACAGATAGGGACAAAGAAGGAAGAACCAATAGGAGACGGCTTATAGATTTGCCGTAGAACCAAGTAGCCTGATCAATCGAATCAATCAATCAATCAATCAAATGTTAGGGAAAAAACCACAAACCAAACTAAAAAGAGACTCCAGTAGTAGCGTCGCCCCCAGTACGCTACTAGGTTAGAGAGGGGGCCCAGATTGAGACATAGGCAACGCGGAGTTCGTACGACAGGTTAGCTCTTAGGACAGCTCATATGGCAAAGCCATCTATAGCTTTAGGATTAAATCAAATCAAATCAAATCAAATCAAATCAAATCAAATCAAATCAAATCTGCGGTTAGATTAGGAAGAGATGCTAACTAACAGATACCTCTAGTACATCTAATACATATATAGTCCTCACTCCCCATAATATCAGTTTACATCTGCCATCTTCTGCAAAGTTTAGGACCAAACGAACTCAGTAAAGAATGACTACTCCAATCTTCCCATACACAGAAAATATAGAGAGAACAACGCCCTATTCAAGTCTCCGATCCAAAGGCAGGGAATGCAGGTGCGGAGGTGCCATCGCAAGAATACCGGACGAGGAACTTTGAGTCAGGAGTGTTGCTGTCCAGAATCACTGTACCGTCCGGAGCTGTGAGAGAAAGGTAGAAGCTGATAGCTCCCTGAGCCTGACCAAAGACAATACGGAATGGCAGGTAATCTCCTTGAACGAGATTGACAGTAGCGGAAGCCGAAGGACTGCCGAAAATAACAGCGGTCGCATCGGCATTATCACGAGTCCATCCTGAGTATGCGTTCGATCCGAGCCACAACAAGGCGATATCGTCAGGCTGACTCAAGGTGACGGTGTACGTGCCACTCGATTGTGCGAAAATATATCCGACATGGTTGAGGGTGAAATATTCAGACTGGAAGGTTTGGGTGCTTCCGTAGATGGAGACCTGGCCGACATCGTTCTGATATAGTCCTCCACATATGTGAGCTGTAGCTTCATACGAGGGAGTTCTCGATTTGATCACGGCTGGATTATAGCTGCTGTAAAAGTCGTTGTAGTTAGGGTTAGGGTTTGGATAGATTGCCTGATCTAGGGTTAGCAGATGTGCTTGGTGTGGAACGAGATCATAGATGCAATACTGACCCATTGAATACCCCCGTTATTGCAGCTTGAAGGGACAGGAGCTACGGTAGTAGTTGTAGTCACATCGTAAGTCTGCGTTACGGTGTTGTCGATAGTTGTTATCATTTCAGTGATCGTAGCAGTCTCAGTAGTCTGCAGAATGACAGCTGATGGCACAATTGTCACATTGTTGCTAATGACCGGAGTGACTGTTGATGTGCTAAGGACAGTCTGGACATTGGTGGTCAAGATTGTGGGTACAGGTTGTAAGCAGGAGCATACAAAGGCAACGTCTGAAGATGGGCGTGCTAGGATGCTGGAGAAAACACTGGCTTGAACTGACGGTAGCGCTTGTCTCTTCGCATAGGTTATGCTCTCTGGTAGAGCTGTTTCAGTCGTGATACTGTAAGTCTGATTAGCTCGCCTGTATATGCCTGCAGTCGCTTCGCAAAACCTACTAAGTGACAGTTTGATCGATTGTAAGCTCACTCGGCACGATGACTGTAGTGATGGTAGACTCCTCAAATTTTTGGATGATTGTCTGAGTAGACATGGTCACATTTATGATGACAGTCGAAGCTGGAGCTGTAGCTGTGGAGATATCTGTGATTGTGGCATCGAGGACACTCGTAAAGGCAGTGACTGGGTAGGCCGAGGAGCAGTAAGAGCTAGCTGGGCCGTAGTCCAACAAATCGTTTGCGACCTCACAGTTGGTTATAGGATCGATGATTGTGGTACTTGGAGCAGCGACAGTCGATGAGTTGGTAACCAATCTTGTCGTGCTTGAGATAAGATTGCCGCTCGTTATCGGGCTGATGGATATAACCGAAGAGTTTGTCAAGGGCGTGATCGTGCTTGGAATGAAGCTACTACTCGTGGTCAGGGTGATGAATGTGATCGACAAATTTGAGGCTGATGATTGCGTGCTCATGGCGAAACTCGAATTGTTCAGGGGCGGGATAGTGCTGGAAGTTGAGATCGGATCTAGAGATGAGATGTCCAAGGAGGGGGGAGTGCTTGAGGTTGGAATCGAAACCAGAGATGAGCTTGTCACAAGCAGCACTACACTTGATGTTCGATGAGAACTCGGGGTCGTCAAGACGATCGAAGAGTTCGAGATAGGATAAGGGACGCTACTGGAGCGGGACCCGCTACTAGATCTTGAGGTGGAGCTTACGCTAGCACTAGTAGCACTTAGTGAGCTTGAAGTGGTAGGCGCCTCAGACACGGAGGAAATCGAAGCGCTGGCCGATGACGAGGAACGTGATAGATCCGAGGTGCTTGCTGATACGGAAAGCCTTGTCGAGGGGCTTGTCGAGAGACCTCTTGGGGGACTTATCGAAGGGCCTGTTGAGGGGCTTGTCGAGGGACTTGTAGAGGGTGCTGATATGGAAAGGCTTGTCGAGGGCGTTGTCGAGGGGCTTGCGGGCCTATAGACAACAGTTGCAAAGATTTTTCCAGGCGCGATCTCACGGCTCGGTGCATCAAATTGAGTTAAGACGCTGCACGCAGAAGTGTTATCGTCAAAAGATAGGGCCACACAGTCTTCTTGACCGGAACATTGTGATAAGCATGAGTAGAGGGCCTCAGATATGCCAGGTAAGTTGAATGCTTGACGTTTACGTAGATTGTTGTCGATGACACCGTTATACGAGGTGTCGCATTCTAGCATAAAGACAACATCGTTGACAGTTATCATTCTCGAAGGACAGATCGAGCTCGTGGGCGCGGCTTTAATAGTAGGAAGATCCGTCTGCGTCGCTTTCGCTGTCGCTGTTTGTATCTCTGTCTCTGTCGCTGTCTGAACAGTTGTAAGAGTGCTGGTGGCCGTTCGCGTGATTACCGTTGGGGTCTGATCAACAACATATTCGATAATGTAGATATAGATGATCTTCAGAATATATTCGGTTGAGACTGAAGGTACCGGAGCAGTTGGAAAGGGTCCGTAGCCAGTCGCAGTCAGTTCAAAGACAGTTGACTGCACCGTACACGGACAGTTTGTGAGAACGGTCCTACCACCAGTGACTATGGTCACATCCTTCTGGCATGTAACCACTTGACCTTCATTGGCAGTGAAGGAGGAAGGGTATACGACATTGGTGACGGTTGCCGCGGCGGTGTATGTGTAGCCACGACCAGTGATCGATCCAGGCATTAACACCAAATCGCTGACGGTCTTCTCAACAATCAAGCTAGTTGGCTGGGCAAGAGTGGTTTCCGTGCCAGATATGGTAACGACCTGTCCAGCTTGGAAATTCGACAATGTCTCGTAGACAACGTCAGCATTATTGGCGATTGCGGCAGGCGTAGCGGTGCACTGGGCATTGCACAGAGTCAGAGTCGTGGTAGGGCATGAGAGTGATGAAAATAACGTCGACCAAGACGTGTGGATCACAGTGACGGTGACGGCATCCATCGTGCCATTGCGACGATATGCCAATCCGTTTGTGATCCCCAGGATCGAGGCTATGGCCAGTATGCAAGAAGCACGCATGATCCCAAGCGTTGTATCGGAGTATACTGGAGGGAAAAAAAGCGAGAGTGATGATGGGTAAAGAGATGCTTGACGAGGAGGAAATCATGAAGTAGTTATAGTGGTCACGTCTCGAGCATAGCATCACATTGAAGGATCATATACTACCGTTAAGCTCATGCTCAGGTCAGAGAGATCATTGCTGTCTTGGATCTGCTGACTTTTACCGAAGAAGTCGACAATTTACCCCTTAGGGTATACCATTTTGGGGATCTGTCTCGTGAGTCGGGCTCGCCGAGACTAGCACGAGATCTCGCATGCACGGCGGATCGAAAGAGAGATGAGATTCAGAACAACCGCGCTTGCGTTGCATCCTCCGATGGCAGCCACTTGAGCTCCGCTTCAGCCAGACCACCGACGTCTGGATGGTGTTTGTGCTACCTTGAAATCAATTTCTCTCTCTAGATGCGATGGTGTGACTTTGCAATGCGCTACAGGTATCTCCAAAGGCGACGGCAGTAGCTTGTCTGAGTCGGTCGATAGCACACACGACATCGACAAAATTGAAAAGTCAAGCGCGATTATGTGCGGAGCACGATTATGCGCGGAGGAGACGAGTTGCTGGTTCTTGGGCTGCAACAGGAGTCAATCTGTCTCCAGACTTCAGCTCAACGGCTGTCAGCCTCTAACGGCTGTCAGCCTCTAACGGCTGCTCAACTCACGTTAGTCTATTGAGACAGAACCGCCAACTGACAATCCTGCAGGATTCCAAAATCTCACGAATTTGACTTCAATTAAAGGGTTTGACTTGAGTCATGGTAGGGCTATTGTCGTTAGAATAAAGTAGGACCCTGATCATAGCCTTTCGCGCCACAAGATGTCCCTTGGATCCGTCGGGTCAAAAGCCACACGCGATAGCAAACGGGTTAACTCAGATAGTGATGCTCATAATCTTGTTCAAGATCTCTAGACCTTGAACATCGTAAGGCGCAGCGTTGTCAAGCTGTAGTCGTTCGAAGACACGATCCAATACCTGGTCGAATTTTTGCCAAACAGTTTCGGAGTGTGTCTTCAAACCAGATATCGAGCCAGGACAGGCTGCAGGGAGCCCGAGAAAACTGACGAGATCGCGGCTATATTCTTCCAAATGCTGGTCAAATCCCTTCTCTCTAATACTGTTTCGAATTCTCTTGAATGGTTGCCTGATCTTGGATCTGCGACAATCATCTTCACAGCCAATCAAGCCGAAGACAATATTTTCGGCCGCGGCACAAGGTATCTAAACGAGAAGCTCAGTCAGGGCATACTCTAGGTTCGCACTTTTCAATTACAGCAGAATGATGACCTCGTTCAATATTACACCCAACTTTCAGCTCTTCCATGATATCGCTAACGATACTCAAGTTCTAAGCAATAGCGGTTTTGTATGAGCTCTCAATAGCGGTGGGTACCAGCAACGATGAAGCAACCATTTATATCAATACTACGGGGCCTAAATAGGTCTAGACTTCATAGAAAGCAATCACACGACACGCCCAAATGGCAAGTTTTGAGTGAGAAAGAGTCATCAATGAAGCTTCTCGGCAGCACGCAATCGAAAAGTAACAAGCAGACCTTTTTGTCTGTTAGCACGTTGTGGAACATTAGAAAGTCACACGTTTGCTCATGGGCAAGCGTACACGATAAATCTGGGCTCCGTCACGAACGCTCAATATTGTCCCTCGTAGCGCTATCACTAGGCTACAGGAGTTCGGACAAACATGACTCAGTAAGTCTCTAGTAAATCACATGCTTGCGATATATCAACTCGATAATGAATCGTATTCAGGAACGTGTCGATACGGCAGAAAAGCTGCGAAGTTCGCTCTTCCTCCGTCTCAAAACGCGATGTCTCGTGCAGTGTATCCGTGATTGAACCACCCCGTAGACCGCAGCAGATGAGTGCAGGACAGAGAGTTCCATGAGCTCATGAAGCGGAGCTTAAGCGGCCTCTCGAGTGCTACACTGTCAAATTTTGACCGAAGCTTGCGGCAACGTTCGCATCAGACTTGAGTTGCCGGTTAGCAAGAGCACTAGTCTTACATAAAGACTTTGTTTCACTACGAGGCATCCCCGGCATCCCTATACAACCTAATCACCTTCATCGCAAAGCGGCCTGAATAATTGAAATTGAACAACGTTCCGTTCTTAAGACTCTTGCAAAAAGTCTCATCATCATCTAGCAGCAAGCAAGCCCCCTGTAATATACTGTCAAATACACTTTTTGGAAATTCTGTATTGGCGTAGCACGGGGCAACGGAGTGTCTATAGAATATTATGGCCAAGTATCTTAGATAAGATAACTAGTCACGGGAGTTGTACTCGTGAAGAGGAGTGTCAAGCGAAGTAGAGCAGGTTGTGTAGTAGTGTATACCAAAGGGACTGTTGGGATAACTAATTGAGTTAAACGCAGGACTTCCTGGTGAAGACCTGCCTACCTATATACCTAATAGATAATGAGTGTATGCATCTTGCTCTGTGTGCTCTGCGGTGCTCTGTAGAACAGAGCCGCAGAGCAGAGCAGAGCATATAGCGTGTTCATGCAAGGTGCTCTGTTGTGCCAGGGTGCGGAGGATAACAGAGCAGGCTGTGCGATCCTGCCATTGGCAGGATCGTAACAGGTCGCTCGCATTCTTAGTAAAGTTCTCTAGTCATCTGAATTCCTAGTTATTCCCTGTCACGGTTCAACACCGACACTCAGTACGACCCTGTCCTCTGGCCGGCGGTCAGGGTCAGTGGCTGGTCACCTGGTTATCAACTGATGGAAGGCCGCTGTCATGTGACAGCCGCTAAGGCTGGCTGGGAACCTTCCCAGCCAGCTTCCTGCTGCCTCCTTACTTTCTTGTCTACGTCTCTTCATATAGCTTAGACCTGTATCTACGTATTGATTGTTACTACCGACTGCGCTCCCTGACAGTATGCATGTTGCTTTATACGCTCTATAGTGCTCTATAAAGTAGAGTAGTAGGGTAGAGTAGAGCACGTAGCGTGTTTATATAAGGTTCTCTATTATGCTAAGGTGCGGAGAATAATAGAGTAGGCTATACGACCCTATCATTAGTAGGATCGTAACACTACAAATAAGATAGTCCTAAGGGTAAGTAAGAAAACATTCTAATTATAACTCGATAAGATCTAGAAGGGAGTTAGGGCTTCGAGACCACTAGGCATATAACATATAGGAGTACATACATGGCAGCTAGATAGGGCCCTTGTAGGCCCACATATAACGGCCGTATATAAAGTACTAACAGACGTAGAAGCTTCGATCCTATCCTAATGCCGAGTAGGACACTCCCGTTTATAGAGTAATCTATACCGGATAAAAATGTCCGCCATAGCGGGGTGCGAATATAGAGCTATACGAGAAACTATCACTTACGTGATTTAGAAAAAGTTATAAAGTGTCTAATGTCGACAATATATAAGTGCCAATAAACAAACAAACATTATGGATTATGAAAAAGGTACGCCATTTCACAATCAAAAACCTTAACAAAAACAAAGAACATGCGAAATGTAGCGGTGGGCAAATCAATCGGCAGGCCCGGAGCGACTCGTTCGCACAATCGCCTACACGGCAGGGACACCGGCGGCGGGACCCAAGAAACCGCACTGTCCGTTACCGACTTGGTAACCAGCACCGTTGGTGTTGTAGTAGTGGAAGCGATCACCCCAGCTCTGCTCAACATCGCAACGGCCGTCGGTGGTGAGGTAGTAGCAGGCACCACCCTGGGACAGAGGAGCCTGAGCATATCCGGCACAGTTCTCGGTGAGGGCACATTGAGCTATGTTTGTTGTTAGTCAAATAGAATAGATCTCTTGAACGGTCAAGACTTACCGCAGCAGCCGTAGCCAGTGATGTCTTGAAGGTAGAGAGATTGGAGGGTGAAGGCCTTGTTGAAGCTGATGGTGCCGATCTTCTGACCCACGGCACTGCCGACGATGTTGGCGGGAGCACACTGTGCCAGGAAAGTGGCCGAAGCGACAGCGACAGTGAAGGTAGCTGTTTGCGTTCTGTAGACAAGTCAGACGCGCACTTCGGACATGCAACACGCAGAAGCATGATAGCGGCAATGGTATGGAAGCGTTTGGACTTACTCAGTTGTACTGACGGTTGAGATCGAAGTAGCAGTGATCGTGTCAGTGGAGACAGTGATGATCTTGGTCTGATCCGCAGGAATAACAGTGATGGTCGAGGTGAGAGTATTGGTGAATGTGAGCATCTTCGTAGGAACAGGTGCAGTGGAGGTGGTAGTGGCTGCCGTGAAGGTTGTGCTGAGCGTGGTGAGGATAGTTGTGCTCTGGGTGCAAGACACAGCAACCGGGTACTGCTGACCAACTGTAGGGAGCGGGCTGATGCTGGCTTTGCTGCTAGAGCTAACTCGACTGCTAGAGCTGGTCACAGGCTTACTAGAGCTAGAGACTTGGCTAGTGACTTTGGCGGAGCTGCTACTCTTCGAGGTGGACTTGCTAGACGTAGTGCTTACCTTGCTAGAAATCGATTTGACCGAGCTGACGAGAGTCGGTGTAGCGGCGATAGCCTTGCAAACCTGGGAGACCGCAGGAGCGGCGAGCGGTGCGAAGGGACTCCCACTTCTGGTAGGACTACAGCAAAAGACGGTTAATAACATGAAACTAAGTGGTCAAACTTCTAATACTCACGAGTTGGACCAGAAGCTGCAGAAGGGAATAGGCTGAGCAACGAGCTTTCTGAAGGCATCCAGGTATGCCACTTTACTAACACCAGTGGGCGAAGCCATAGCCTTAGTCTGTGTTCCACCTACGAGAGCCGGAGCTGCCTTGACACAAGCACAAACTCTGGTGGTATCGGCAGGGGTAACGCCAGAGATGGGGCTGGTCGATTTGTACGAAGCTCCAACCCACCACTGACAGAAGGCAAGAGGCATGCCGAAGTTGTTCTTGATAGCGGCAAGAACAGGATCAGAAGCAACGCATGCGACGGCCTTGATGCTAGTAGCAGCAGCCGTTTTGAAGCTTGTAGTACTGCTCTTCTTGGAGGAAGAGCTGGACTTCTTTGAGCTGGTCGAAGAGATCTTCTTAGAGCTCGTGCTGATCGCGCGGGCGACAAGCGCTGCATCAGTGACTTGGACTTCTGGGATGATTGGAAGCACGCCCTTGATTTCACCTCTCGATTGCAAAGCTGCACGCCTTTCAACGACTGCATTGCGTCTCTGAGCATAACCTTGCATCTGAGCAAGGTTCGTGAAACCAGCAGGAGCAGGGACCTAGTGTATCCCTTCGTCAGCATGGAGAACGTTGAGATAACCTATGAAGGAATTTACCGTGGTTGTAGACTGCACTGTCGTGGTCGAAGATTCAGTGATGGTCTGAGTGTATTTCTCGGTCTCAGTGTCTGTCAGAGTTGTACTCAAGGTGACCGACGTAGTATACGTGTCGGTATGGATGGGCAAGACTGTGGTTTCGAAGACTGTACGCGTGGTAGTAACAGAGCTGGTCACTTCGGCAGGCGTAATGGTTTCCTGAGGCGTTTCGGTGACAGATGCGGTCGCAGTGCGAGTCGTGGTAGTTGCGAGATTGACAGTCTCAATGCTTGCAGTGCTCTGAAGAGCGTAGCGAGTGAAGCATTGAGTGTTGACAATTGAGGAGAGATCCTGAGCTGCTGCTGCACCCAAAATGGCGGCGACCGAGAGTGTCAACTGCATATTGAGCGGAGGCAAATGATAGATGAACTTGGTGATTGAGCAAGCCTCAAGTGCGTGGCATGCCCGACTAGATATACTAGAATCCAATCAGTCACACTCAAGACTTTGGATGATCAATTTTTCTGTTGTTCGGACCAGATGCTATGCAGGTCTGTTCGACAGCGGACATGACCGTAGCTCGAACGATGACCGGTATCATCACAGCTAGCCACGAGTTGACCTGAAAACGAGACACATAACAGTTCAATTTCCTCGTTGTTGTCTTTCGGTGAGTCCGTTCTCGGTGAGGTACGCGATGGTAAGAGCTTGTCCCAATATTCCATGTGTATTTTCTTGGCATGAAACGATCTGGTATGGATTCTTAAGCATCTTCTTGGCTTTCGCCCGTTATAGATGGGGTTCCGCTTATACACAACGGCCCTGAAGAGACGTTGAGCTGAAAGAACACACAGGCACTGCAATATCGTGTGCGAACGTTGAGCTATAGGAGCCGCCAGGCACAACGAGATTGTCCAGCTGCGAGAAAGTAGAGGCCTGACCTAGACTTCTTGTTCCAATGAAGGCATTATTTTGAGACAGGCCAGATGTACGAAATACCGCTTCTTGTTCGCGTGTCAATTCGTACTCGCATAATCGGGAGATTCACGACTTCTATCGAATACATCAGATCTTCGCTCCCGAAAGACGTCTCCACCTACCAGGTAATGCTGTTGCATCGTCAGTTGTGAGTTGTTCATAATGCGATATTTCCCTGGTCCTTGTGCCTGTCTGGGCGCATGAGACGATTATCTTATTCTGGATAGCGGCCGGTTAGGGACGAGATGAAGAGTGTAAGCGGTGTTTGGGCTTTCAGCCTTCACATTGACCTAAGGATGATCCACGTCCAAGTGGTAGTGCATGCAGTAACTCCTCGAGCGGGAAAATTTCGTTGAAGGATTCGAAAAACCCTGGCCACCGTTTCTGCTGCATTTCCAGATCGCTTGGCAGCTTGGCACATCCCCATTGCCCCCTCTCCTTTCGAGGGCGCAGTTCTTCGCTCCTCCGTAACCCCACATTCCCGTGCACCAAGGCTTATTCGAAGATCGTTTGACAAGGCATCTCGCTACGGCCAGAACACGGATTCTTGTCGACTCCTTACTACAATGTGATCAGACCGCAACATTAGAGACATCTCACCGGAGCTGACCGAGGTCCATTGAGGCCAAAGCAATGTTGAATAACGAATAATGACGGCCAGTCCGATGCCATTCGCTCAGCTCGCAATGTTACAGTTATTCTCAATCCTTGACGGGGATGGATCTCTCATGTCGAACACCTGTCTGATATCCACTGCTGTATAGTTCGTCTCAAATGCTTCTCACTGGTGGAAATAAACTATCCAGTGTGCGACACACCTGTGGTGTCAAGCTGGACAGAAGCTCTTAGTGCAGGCCGTCAGCAGTGTAATTCCTCACACTGCAATATCACTCAACTAACGCCTATTGTCCCTCGAGAATCTTTGCATGATGGTTATCGAGGTGGAGATTCCGAGTACGAGTTTGCCCCATAGTTTGATAGAGCTGAATAGCAACGGCGACCGCTGAAGCTGACCAACGTCGCCGGTCTCATGTGGGCGCTCCGAGTGTCTCGAGCCAGCGGTCGTCCGTCGGCAAGTCCAAACAAGATATGGTCAGATGCACCCTGGGGAGACTGGACATACCCATCTCGAAGAATATAGGAGCAGCATGATGGCCTGCTCACAGCACAGTTTTACTTCGTCCCTCGTCAATCCTTCCTGGCACCGAGCTGCGGAGGCTACTACTTTCCCGTCACCATGAAGGGCTCTCTTTCTTTACTAATGATCTGGGTGTTGACGGCAAGTGCGGCCGATTCCTTCGTTTACTCTTTCGACCAGCGTGATGTCAAACCTCTCAAGCCACAGCGTGCACCTATAGTGCATCAGCCACTGCGCAAACGAGAGGAGCCTGCTGGTTACCAAAGCCATAATCACCTCTTCCCCGCCATCCACCCACACCTAGACAGGAGGGATGGTATACACCTACATTCCAGGCAAGAGCATTCGTTGTTCTATACAAAAGATGGTGGCATTCGTATGTGGACTCCACGACACATGAAGACGATCCCAAGCTGACTCAATTGCCTTTCAGAACTCCAAGATGCCGACATGGTTGCCACCCTAGATGCTACTTTCCACTGGGACGCCGTCATTCTTGATCATACTGCCTATGTTCAGAATGTGACGTGTCGAGCAGACCAAATGCTGATCAAGCTGGATTCAGTGGGTAGTCTTACTGCTGCTAAGACGAACTGGACCGGAGACAACATTGTGTTTGTGAGCTCTGACAAGTCGTGTCATACTACCTACCCCGGCCAGTTTGGCTTTTTCAACACTTCGATGATCTCATACGATCAGAAGGCGTTGACTGCTACTGCAAAGGGCAAACAGATCTCGGTTGAGCAAGCCATCAAAGAGTTCAACATAGTCTGGGGACAGTGGGAAGCCGCTGGAAGTCCGCAGGCACAGCAGGATGTGGTATCCGGAGTCAAGATCGCCGCAGTGTCTCCCAGCTCTTCCCGCACATCATCCTCACGCACAACGTTAGTCTAACACAACGGTCTCGTGGTGACTCTGAATCACAATCTTGCTGACGCTTCGCAGGTCGTCCTCGACTTCACGTCTTTCATCGAGCGTATCTTCGCGTAGCTCGTCGACGACTATCTCTCGGGTCTCGAGCAGCTCGTTACGAGCTTCGTCTTCTCGTGCGTCCACCTCTTCAACCCGGAGCTCGTCCAAAACGAGTGCTGCAGGTTCTACCAAGCCTACTACCTCGAGTTCGCGTGCTTCATCCTCGTCCAGTGCTAGAAGTTCGAGCACCTCGAAGAGATCGAGTGACACAAGTTCACAGAAATCAAGCAGCACAAGTACCAGCGGCAGTCTCAAATCTGTCACCTCGAGCTATCGCAAAACATCGAGTTCAAGTACTGCAAAGTCTTCTACCAAATCAGGTACCTCAAGTTCTCGCAGTTCGACCAAGTCCAGCAGCGGTATTGCCCGTGGCACAAGCCAATCTTCCGCACTAAGCTCACGTTCGTCCACCGAATCCAACCTTGTGAGCTCGCGTACTTCCTCCAAGTCCTCGACCACTTCCCTAAGCTCGACAAAGTCAAGCATCTCGACAAGCTCTGGGGCCTCGAGAGTCTCGAGTCTGAGGTCATCCACGTCCGCCGATCGCCTGAAAGGTCTGGTAGCTCTCTCCCAGTCCACCGCTATTTCCTCATCAGCATCTGTCAATGGTACTCGAGCAGCCATACCGACTTCGTCTCAAGCCAGGAACTCGACATCAAGGGAATATTTCGAGACACTGGTACCACCGACTGGAACCGGTAAATGCGGCGTTGTTCCAAGTCCGATGCCTTCTGGTATCTCGAAATACTTCTCACAGGTGGCATGCGATAACAGTTTCGACAAGCACGTCGATGACTTCTTCACCTATTTGAGAGACGTCGCTAATCTGAACGGAGCTCTGAGCAAATGGGCTCCAAATACTGGAATCACATCGAGCAACATCCCTCAAGCCGGAACTACAAGGGTACTCACACGTAGAGGTCTTGAGAAACGAAGCTTTGGTGATTTCTTGTCAGGCGTGGTCAAGGTCTTCAAATTCATCGTGGACGTGGTCATTGCTGTTGTCAAGGCTGTCGTGACCGCAGTGCGCACTCTGGCCGAGTCTTTACTACCCACTTGGAACCCCAGCGCATCTTTCACCATCCCAGTAGCGCTTGAGGCACCGTCAAGACTGCTAGATGAGTGTCCTTGGGGTGATGGAGGTCTCGAACTCTGGAAGTGGTCACCCGAGGATGGAGGCGAGGCCTTCGATCCTCTCGGCTTCGATACGCTGGCCAAGATGACAGGTGCGGATCAGATCTTGACTTTCAAGATCGACGGCGTCGAGCAATTGCCAGAGCCTGGTGTCACCGTATGGTGTGTAGACTGTGGAATCCACGGCTCAATCTACACCACGGGATCAGCAACCTTTACTATCATAGGCCCCACACGACTCAGTCTGCGCCTTCGTGGTGACCTGAACGCGAACGTGCAGCTCGGTGTCGATGGCTTCGCCAAATGGGAGCACGATGTCTTGTCCATCCCTTTGACACCAGATATCGGTCTGCCTGGATTTTCTATTCCTGGTGTCCTCACTATCGGTCCATATCTGACTGTTGACCTTGTTGCAAAAATTGAAGTTGAGGCTGTGGGCCAGATTCTTGCCGGCGTCAACCTCGATTGGCCCGAGATGGGCATGTTCGTCGACTTCCTCCTGCCTGGATCTGCAAAGAGTTATGGCTTCTCTCCCATTGTCACGCCTGTCTTCAAGGCTTCGGGCGAGATCACAGCTACCGCGTCACTTGGCATCCCGATCGGTATCAATCTTGGTGTAAGCGTCCTTGACGGCGTCTGGGAAGAGAAGCTCGCCCTGGTCAACACGCCCGCCGTACAAGCTGTTGCCGAGTATTCTGCCTCATACGACAACGAAGCAGGCGGCCAATCGGGTGGGGACGAATGCAAAGGCATCTACTTCTACAGCAACGTGGTCAACTCTTTAGAGCTTGAAGTTCCCTTCGTGGGTGCTGTAAGTACATCAGTCGACCACATCCTAGATAAAGCTAACTGGGTTGGGTAGTTCGAACTGGGCAAGTGGGAAGG
This sequence comes from Aureobasidium sp. EXF-8845, assembly GCA_024195465.1. Taxonomy (NCBI): domain Eukaryota; kingdom Fungi; phylum Ascomycota; class Dothideomycetes; order Dothideales; family Saccotheciaceae; genus Aureobasidium; species Aureobasidium sp. EXF-8845. Next base: position 2,782 of record SWBH01000089.1, on the reverse strand, counting down.
TCCAAAGTTTATTGAGGGCTGCGTTAGCGACAATGGTGTGACGACTGTCAGACAACAAGAACAGCCAGCAGTCGGAGGCAAAACCAGAGCTGGATGCGATCTGGTCGACAATGCTTTCAGAAACTCGGGCTTTGACAATGGTCTATCATACTGGACTCCTCTAGTCGGCCATGACAACGCCGATATGGGCGTCAGAGCAGAAGGTACAAACGGCGAACTGTAAGTCTAATCACAAGACTCTGGTTGTTTGACCCTTGCTGACAATGCTCCAGATCCGTCCACAGAGAGACTTTCGGCGGTTATTCCTGCTTTGCAAGAATCTGTGAAGGCTTCCCTGCCTTTGGCACATGCCTACCCAGCGGCGAGTGTGATGGTGGCTGTGACGACGTCTGTGCGCAGCCGCAAGGACCATGGAAGTTTACCATTTCCCAGGTGGTAGACCTCTGTACCTACTCACAGTACAATGCCTACGTGAAGGGCCGTCTGGAGAGATTCAATGATCGCACAAGCTGCAAGATCAACAACTGGTTCTTGGAAGGTGCTGATGCGAACTCTGCATGGTACAAGACAGTCATACCATTCGATAAGCAGATCTTGCCCAAAACAGGTAACAACCAAGGCAATCTGATAATAGGCCTGAAAGACGGCACGGTGAGTCATACCTCCGCGAAAGCCATGTGCTATCTGCAATGTACTGATCAAAGCGTGCCGTCTAGATTCCCATCACCATTCCGGCCAAGGACAATGCAGCATCGTACAAGATGAAGGTGGGGATCGAGGTCGAGTGCACATCTGACGACTTCGATGTGAGACTCGATGAATTCGTGCTGGAGCCCGAGTAAGTTTCGGACACTTCTAGATTCACGTAGCCTTGTTAACCAAGTCTCGTAGTGCATCGGCGTTCATGAAGCGCGAGTTGCAAGCGCAACGACAGATGATTGTCCATCCTGATCTCGCTATGTTCCACGGCAACAACACTCTACAAGCAAGACAGGTGCCTGCCATCGCACAATCCCAAGCAGTGCCAGTAATCTCTGCTGGGAAAGTAATCCCGACTATCGCAGCCGCCAATGGTGTGTCCGCGATTAGTGTACCTCAGGCCGCACCCGCGATAGCCGAAGGCATGCCCATCATTGCACCATCGAACGCTGCCCCCGCTGTTGGGAGCACTCAAGCAGCACCCGTAGTATCACAAGGCAATGCCATCCCCACCATCGCCGCCGCAAACGCCGCACCAACTCTCCAGAGCACACAAGCAGTGCCGGTGATCGGAGCTGCCAACGCTGCCCCGACATTACCGCCCAACCTCGAAGCCCCATCATTCGACTACGTGCCCGGTGGCAACCTTGCAGGAGGCACATACACTCTCGGTGCAGCAGTGCCGACCGCGACTGCCGTCTTCATTGGCGAAAACAAGTACAAGTTCCCCGCCTTTGAAGATATCATGAAGTCAGCCACAGCCGGTGTTGTCGGAGCAGTACCTACAGCAGGATCCAGCGAACCATTCACCGGGTGGACCACGCTCGCCAATCTCGATACCCGCCAAAAATCGAACTTAGCAGTGGCAGAAGATGGCAACTTCTACATGGTCGGCAACACAGGAGGCGTATCTCCAGGCACACAGATCTACAGTGAAGACTCTATCGCCTTCAAGGACGAATCCGAGCGCATGTTCCATTACTATCCGGATACCATGTCAACGTACGGAGTCTCTAGACTGCGCGCTTCAGAGGTGCTGGATACGCCGCTGGGTGCACAGCTAATCACGCTTGTGCCCGTCGCCACCCCTGAAGGAATGGTTGCTTATGTTGCAGCGGACACTGATGGCCACAATTATCTATTGGCATGGTGCAGTGCGCCCAGATGGCAAGGGTCCAAGGTTTTCCTGGTCAGCGATTATGAGAAGGGGTTGCAGAAACTTTTGAGTGGCGAGGTGCAGTGGATTGTGACGGGTAACAATGTCACAGAGTGCGATCCTTTGGTTTTGACCAGTCAAGCAGGAGGTGTTGCACCTGTTTAGTAATGTTTAACATTAATTGTGTAACACATCCCATCACGAATTATATGACTTTACTTCGAAGAATCATCTCTGTATACCGTGGGATAGTTTTCGGATTCCTATCACTTCCATGACACAATTGCGACCACTGTTGAGACCGATGATTCGACGGATAGTAACTAGTGGTTGTTAGCTCAGTGAGGGAAAACGAACTTCCTTCACAAATGGACGGCGATTTTGGTCGCGCTTACGCCCTTTCTCAACATATCAAGGCCTGCTTGTATGGATTCGGGGCCTTCTCCAGTCACTGTAGGATCAGGCTTGCATTGCAACGTGCCGTCCCCTAAAGCATGTGCCATCCACATATTGTCAGGGAGCGCAGTCGGTAGTAACAATCAATACGTGGATACAGGTCTAAGCTATACGACGAGACGTAGACATGGAGGTAAAGAGGTAGCAGGAAGCTGGCTGGGAAGGTTCCCAGCCAGCCTTAGCGGCTGTCACATGACAGCGGCCCTCCATCAGTTGATAACCAGGTCACCAGCCACTGACCCTGACCGCCGGCCAGAGGACAGGGTCGTACTGAGTGTCTTGGTGTTGAACTGTGACACTGTCTCTACAGGCTGACCCCATGTAACCGGACAGGCGGGGTAACCGGACACTAATCCGAGCTCTCATCAGCTGTAACCAACAACTGCGCAACAACCATACGTCGTGATGCCTCAATGGACCGAAGATGACATGGCCGCGGCCATAAGATCAATCAACGACGGTCAGATGTCC
>SWBH01000088.1:0-22109 GCA_024195465.1 Aureobasidium sp. EXF-8845 | reverse complement strand
GTGGATTTCTGCCACCTCCGCATCCTGCATGCATGTCTTGGCTGGTCACCCCGCAACTACTCCATGTTTACTAGCAATATAGTAAAATCGACGTCAGCATCATTGAGATAGCAGGAGATCTCAACTTACGTTTGTCAGTATTGTCCGCCTTGGCTTCCTATCCTGCATGGCCAAGATGGAGAAATGTTTCCCAAAATCCTCCTCTACTCAATCGAGGTCTGTATGACGAAGTACTTAACCTGCGTTGATCCCACGCGGACACAACAAGAACAGACATTTGTACCTACATCCGATCGTCAGTATGAGAGTAGTTTCTTACCTTTTGATTGTCGCTGCGGCCATCACATCTGCTGCCGCCTTCGACATCCCAGACGGTGCTTCGATATCCCAACCTTGGAAGCACACTGGACGACCATACTTTGGCTGGAACAAGAAAGACAGATGGGGAAACAAAGTCGAAGACGATCGTCGCAAGATCACCATCCGTCCATCTGAAGATGACACCGACGACATCTCAGCAGACTTCGTCTGGGCTTTGGAACAGGCACAGAACGGAGGCCTGGTGCATCTCGAGGAAGGAAAGACATACATCATTGGCAAGAAGGTTGATCTTCCTGTGTTGAACGATGTCTATATCAAGCTTGACGGTACATTGAAAGTTAGTATATGAGAGCAGCTTTTCACATTTCTTGTCTAACATAATTCATGCAGTTCACCGATGATGTCAAATATTGGCAGAGCAACTACTTCTACTATCCTTTCCAGAAAAGCATCACCTTCATGGTCTGGAGTGGCAAGAATATCAAGATCTATGGAAAAGGAACGATGGACGGCAATGGCCAGGCATGGTACAACGGCTTCGCTGGTCGTGAGATTCTGGTCAGTCGCATGGATTGTGATAAGAAGCGTATGACTGACATTGGAATAGGATGCCAGCAATACTTACTACCGACCTATCCTCTTCTTGACCGACAATGCCACCAATGTTGACGTCGAAGGCATCACCTTCCTCAACAGTCCCTGCTGGACGACTTTCTTGGTCCGCACTAAGGATGTTTCCTTCGACAATGTATACATTGAGGCTTTCAGCAACAATGCTTCAGTCAGCTTCTATCCAGTTTCCGTCAATTACATCATGACACTGACTTGAGATAGGCTCTACCAAAAAATACCGATGGCTTCGACTCGCTCAATGTCGACGGATTGACCGTCACAAACACTCGTGTCAATGTCGGTGACGATTGCTTCTCGCCCAAGCCAAACACTACCAACATCTATGTGGAGAATCTCTGGTGCAATGGTACTCATGGTGTCTCCATGGGCTCGATCGGTCAATATCCCGGTGTCAAAGACTACATCTCCAACGCCTACCTCAAGAATATCACTCTGCTCAATGGCCAGAACGGCGCCAGATTGAAGTAAATCCTGCCAAGCACATCATCGAAATTTGGCTCTATACTAATGTATTTCGCAGGGCATGGGCAGGACCCACAGCAGGATACGGCTACATCGACAACATCACTTACGAAAACGTGCATATCGAAAACACTGACGCCCCAATCGTCCTCGATCAATGCTACTTCAACATCAACGAAACTACCTGCGCTGCCTATCCCTCGAACGTGAACATCACCAATATCAAGTTCATCAACTTCACTGGTTCATCGTCAGGAAAGGATAACAGAGTTGTTGCAGACTTGACTTGCAGTCCTGGCGCTACTTGTAGCGATATCTTGTTGGAAGGTATCAATCTGACTAGCCCGAATGGCACGGCAGAGATTGTGTGCAACAACATCCAGGGAGGTGTTGGTGTGCCTTGTATCTCCGAGGCTGATGCTGATGACTGATTATGAGATCTGTGCTCTTACTTGAGACTTTTGATCAATATGTATTTCTGCAATGGTCGAAATCCTTTTTTCCACTCACAGACAATCTACTGTGCAATTCGAGCGTCATTGGTCAGATCGAAGACAATCTCAAGCTCCTTCCAATTGACTCATTTAGAAACCACTTTGAGACCAAGAAGCATTGCCATCATGCTCCTGCGCGATATAATTGAGAAAGGACAATAAGCTTCCGATATGTGTCTGAGACATCTGTTATGTCGGAAAACCGAGCCCGAGAGAACATCATCCAGACATGTCTGAGACAGATCTCGCAGCTTCTATTCTCGGACAAAACTTCTAATTGCGGGTGACGAAACATTATATATATAAGCAAGTAATACTACCATCGTGTTGAACAATCAAGCATCAGACATCTCCAAACACACACTTCACACTTACAACTCTTCAATCTAATCCTAACGCATTCTCACCGACGGCAACAATGCCTGGCAACTGTAAGTCTTACCTCTACCTCCACCCTCATGCCTCAAAATCTGACTAATCTGTCCAGACAACTCTTCAGGTTCAACCTCCCCTTACTACCGCTACGATGACGACAACGACACCCCAGGCTGGAGTCCCTCGTATGCATCACACAATGACGACTACGATAGAGATGAGAATGACTACTACGCCTCTGAGTCTCTGACGATGAAGAGGACTGGACTTTTCAAAACAACTATGGAAATTCTTCTCAGTATGGATCTGGGGGCAGTACTACTGGTTTTTATACATCAAGAAGAGGCAGCTGGTAAAGACTAGGGAAGATACAAAGAGGGGAGAGAGTTTGGTCGGAGACGAGAGGGAGTTTCCTCCGAGGGAACGGATACGACGAGGAAACAGGTACGAGGATAGTCAGAAGATACTTCAATCTGCTGGGCGGATTAGGAATGATATAGATCGAAACTTACCTCTGCGTCGCTCGAGAGGAATCTGCTTTTCATGTATATACAACACCTCGCAGAGTGATGTTTTGTCCCGCTCATTATAGCATGACATCGCCGCATGGAGATACCAGTGAACGGGCAAGGTTTGCTAAGCGTGATCAAATGTCAAAAGAGCCCACTGCAGCAAACTTGAAGGTGTTTTGACTTCTGACACTCGCACCTTTCACTTCCATCTCCCCTTCACACAGCCACAAAGCCTTTACTCAAGAGCAGCTATGACAGTTGGCATGGGTCGCTGCATCGTGAGGACATTCTTGAGGCGGTAGGATTCCGCTACAATAGCATGATATGATATGCCTCTCTTCAGTATCACGATCTCAGCCGGCTCGTCATGGACAAGTGGGAATTTCATGAATTTCAGGTTCGCTTCACGTCTCATTAATGGTACGTGTGAAGAGAGAGCTGGAAGACAAGCAATGGCTTACCAGCAATCTGCTCTCTCAGACCCTGAATATCTGACATGATGTGCTGAAGCCAACTAAAGATAATATGTCTTCTGAGTGATGAAACGCAGTCTTTGGGTTATGGAGGTGTCGACTAAGGAAGAAAGCTCGGACCTTTCATGTGAGAGCGGTGACGTTGTTGCGAACATTGGCAGGACCTTGTCAGCATCGTCTTTCCTTCCAAAACCACGACCATCATGCGACATGTCCGACTATGATGATGACGAGCAGCAGGGTGTAGTGACTCGTGCTAAGGTGCCTATCCCGAATTGATCGATGAACAACATGACTGACCAATTGACAGAACACGGCTCTCCTTCCACTCCGCATCGCCGTCTCCAAACCCGCCCAGCGCGCATACCTGACATCCGTCCTCTTCTTCAGTACCTGTTTCTTCCTCCTCATCGTCTCCATTGCTGCCTATCTCGCCTTCTACTGGTCCTACATCCCACGCATAGGCTTCAGCCGTCCTATCCACCTCCAATTCGATAGTCTCGAGTCTCCGCCATGGGGTGTCGCAAATCTAGCTCCCGAGCTGGTTAGTCTCCAGCCGTATGATGTTAAGATCCAACTACGTCTGCCCCGCACAAAGACAAACACCGAGATTGGCAACTTCATGGTCGAGACTGCTCTGTTTGCTCCTGGAGAGAAGGGTTCGGTCGTTGATGACTCGCGTATACCTGTTGCGAAGGATCCAACTGCAACAAAGGTTCTCGCCAGCTCGAGAAGAACTGCTATCTTGACATACTATTCGCCTGTCGTCGATCTCGCTCGTAAGGCTACCGAGCTACACTGGTTGATTCTAGGTTGGCGACTTGAAGCTGAGACAATCGAGATTCCAGTCTTCAATGGCGTGTCTTTTGCAAAGGGATGGAGGAACGTTCCGGACACAATGCAAATCCAGGTTCAGAGTTCTGCTCGTATGCAGATCTATGAGGCCAATGTCATCTTCAAGGCTCGTTTCCAAGGCCTGAGATGGATCATGTACAACCACCGCATCACTAGTGCCTTCGTCTTTATCGGTGCCTTTTGGGGCACCGGAGTCCTCTTCACTGCTATCTGCTGGGCCGTTCTGAGTGTCTGGATATTCTCATCTGGCGACAACACTCCAGTCAAGACAGATACGGACGACCACAAACGCATCAAGGCCGAAGATACCGAGGATGAGGAACAGTCCAAGTTGTCCGACACCGAGCGAACATATCCATCATATAGCAAAGGCCCTGCCATGCGCTACACTTCTGCCACCATCAAGAAAGAGGAAACAGAGCCTGAGCCTTTCCCATCACTCCTCCCCACCGCATTGGAAGCTGACGATGAGGACGAAAGTGACGACTTCTTCGACTCGGGTCTCGGAACTAGTCTAGAGAGTAGCACTGGTCACACCAGCTCAAAGGAAGCCGTGCGCAAGAGGAAGAACAAGGCTTCGAGAGGTTGATAACCTTCTGTATGAATGTAACGATAACCTAACATGACTACTTCTCGCCCCTCTTCCTTCAATTCCCATGCACCAGTGGCTTCCTATCAATCCACTTTGTGTTTCCAAATTTGCCCGAGAATGGGAACTGGAACACCTTCTCCAAAGTGCTGTAAGGAGCATACTCTGCATCCGTCATCACAATCGTAACATTCGCCTCTAGTCTGCCAGTGGCATTCCAACCAGGTCCATAATCCTTGTACTCTGCCATCGTAGTGTTGACTCCATACCTGGGATCAGTGGCGCTCCACTTGATGTAACCTCCAGGCTGAATCGAGTCATCAAGATAGGTGTTTGCGAAGATGGATCTGTGTGCTGCATTCCACGGTCTGCCCAACGCACATTTCCCTACGATGCTGAGAGAGCTGTTGGCGGCTTTGACAAACGAGTCATGGATGTATGCGCCATAAGCATTTGGGAAGGAAGTGTTGGTGCCTTTCCATGCTGTTATGCCACCGCCACAGCCACGAAGAGAGAGGAGGGACGATTGGATCCACAAAGTGCCGAACCCATACAAGAAGTCTGTCTGGCCGGCGATGGTGCTGTTGTACATGTATGCATTTCCCAGTTTTCCGATATAAACCTTGCGATCATCGTCAGTATTCGCAGAGGTAAAAAGGCAGAGCAGGAAAACAACTTACAGTATCTTGATAACTATAAAATCCACAATAGTAAAATCCAGTATTCGCATAGCTAACACTCACAGCCAAACTAGGTCCAGCAGAATAAGGCAGATAATCATTCACAAAATTCAAATTGTAAGCTCTGAAATCTGTATTGCCGAAGGGTGTATCAGAGGGTACATGATTGCCAGTGGGTCCGCTTCCGGTCAAACTGCTGTTGAATGTTGGCGCCACGGTAAGAGTTGATGTATATGCGTTGTCGTAACTTCCCGTACTGGGTGTTCCTGTCGCATTGTGCCAAATCACATTGACTGTGTTTTTGGTGTTGTCGTTGGGGTATTTGGTTTGAGCGAGTAGAGTCAAGGGACCTGGGCGTGTGATGTTGACTTGTTCGGTGTAGTTTCCTGGTAGGATGAGAATGTAGTAGGGGACTGTGTTGTTGGGGATCGAGAGGACAGCGGATTGGATGCTGGTGAACTTTGCTTTGGGGCCGACCAGGAGGGTTCCTTGTGGACAACCTTGGAGTGGGTTTTGGGTTGGGTATTGGCATTCGCCTCGGCTGTAGGCTTGTGTTGTGCCGAGCAGGCCTAGGGAAAGTAACGAAAGGATGGATTTCGTGGTGACCATCTTGACTGATGAGAAGGAGTGGAGAGTACGAGACTTGGCAGTGGTGCTTGTTCTTATACCTTGTAACTTACCGTCATCACGGAAGATTTATTGAGCCATCGATATCGACTCCGCATCGCAACCCCAGGTGTGCTATCTCACATCAAGGCAGAATGCTGTCTCTGTAAGCATGCGGAGATTTTCTGGGGTGGTTTGCGGAGATGAAAGGTGGGGATGTGATGTGTGATCTGCAGGCTAGAGAATATCCACCAATGGCAAGAGAGAAATCATTGTCTCTCGATGTATCTTGCTATTATATCGTAGACACCTTCGCTACGCGAGCACCACTATCACTGATCAATAGTTTGGTTCTTCCATCTACAGACACGAGAGAACGGGGACTGGAAGTGTTGTAAAGAAAGCGGCAGACCCTGATGTGGGAAAAGGTAAACGAAACAAACGACTAAAGGGTCCTAGAAGTCACAAATCGTAATATGATTGATGCCCTTGAACATATAGCAATACGATAGCATCGATGAAAGGACAGAGTAGATATGCAGAGAATTGTTAACAGCAGTGCATAACGAGAATGGTATCGCGGATTGATGGTAAAGGTTAGTATCGTGTAGCAATGATGATTGATGGTAACAGGGTGACTCCAACCACAGCCTGCTATCCGAAATCTTGCCAAGGGTGCAAGCTTTACCTTCCACCTGGTCCCTGGACATTAGCAGCGGAAGAATCTTGGAGATCGACATGATCGCCATAATCGTGCCGACCCTTGGCGACCCATGTGTACGTCGGTGGCTAACCAGGAAATCTATTATGTCGTGCTTTGATCCTCTTTCCTTCTAAGGGAGTGATCTACAACTGCAAATCAACCATACGACAGGGACATGATCTATAGCTGCAGGAAAACCACACAACAGGGACAAGGCCATTTACAGTCATTGCATTTGGGCGAGCTCGGCGATGACGAGACGAGAGTTAGTTGAGACAGCATGCTATCTCACATGCTTCCTCGTCGTTCGTTCGTTGTACGGCCAATGATAGAGTCAGCAACAACTGCCTTAACCCAGAAAGGGGACTGGGCATCGCCTGGGCTTTGTTCTTGCTCCCTTGCCACGTAGCACCTTAATTGCTTTCTAACGCTGAAATCTATCTGGTCTTGAATCAGAACCTTGCAGGCACGAGTCGCCATTGATCTCTCCTCTTGGGCTCTTAGCTATGGGACGAAGTTCGAACTGTGATAGATTCTGATCATCATGTTCGCATTTAGCTGGTTCGGCACCAGCCTGCCGTCCCTGCCGGCCATGCGAATACCAAAGCTGCCTGAGAGAATTACCTCTAGGGTCAAAAGAGGGACTTCTTGTCGCCCGGAGTTACTCCGTGACCAATCGCCATTATCGGCATTGCCTCCTTTGGGAGAGGCTGTGTTCGGTCCGTCGCTTGGGTACGCATCTGACTCAAACTTCGCAGGATACCACCTCAAGACCGAGTCGATGCACGAGAGATCTACTTGTCCGTTGTCTTTTGTGGAGATACCAAGTCCCTGATCTTCAACGAGATCCTGTAGGATTTGCGGGGAAGGACCCACGGCAAGATCTACTAATCGCACATTGCAGATGCACAGAGCAGCTTGAGATCCTGTGTCTGTAAAAGCCCACTCAGAGAGTCAGAAATCAAATCTCTATCTTGATGATCATCAGAGTCATGTCAAGGGTCTGAAATATGCAGGACCTCGATCAGGTAATCCTCGCTCGTGTTCTTGGCATATAGTCTGACTTACTCCTGGAAGAGTATACCCACAGACCTCAACGACTGACCGTCAGTGGTGATCTTTGCTATACCAAGTTCAAGCCACCAACATCGATCTTCACATTGACGAGCGGATCTCCAACAACGTGACATTGCATGCTGGAGAAGACTCAACCAAGTGCAAGACATGAGTGTCGAAAGAGTCCTTCGAGCAGATACAAAAGGACCATGATTTCTCTCCAAGTATCTTTTCATCATCACAACCATCTCATTCAAACATCAACTACTACAACATCCTTCTTCATCTTTCAAAATGAGATTCTCTACTTCCTTCGTCGTTTCCTCAATGGCCATCGCTGCCATGGCTGCTCCTGTTGCTCAGGACATTCCTTCGGCTAGCATTCCCACAAGCATCCCCTCAGGTGCCAGTGGAGTCGCTGCTCCTGGCCTTCTTCAGGACCTCTCTCCTGAGGTCGTTGCTCTCCTCACATCTCTCGGCCTCGGTGGCCTTGCACCTCCCGTCGGTGGTATTGTCAGCACCCTTGGTGTTGACGTCAAGAAGCGCCAGAGCCTCCTTCAGGACCTGTCTCCTGAGCTTGTTGACTTGCTTAACCGTCTCGGTCTGAGCGGCCTCTCCCCTCCTGTTGGTGACATTGTCGATACCCTCGGTGTTGACGTCAAGAAGCGCCAAAGTCTTCTCCAGGATCTGTCTCCTGAGGTCGTCGATTTGCTCAACCGTCTTGGTTTGAGCGGCCTGTCTCCTCCCGTCGGTGATATTGCTGACACCCTTGGTGTCGATGTCAAGAAGCGCCAAGCTCCCGGGCTTCTTGAGGATCTTTCGCCTGAAGTCGTCGACCTTCTCAACCGCCTCGGCCTCAGCGGTCTCTCTCCTCCCGTTGGTGGCATCGTAACCACCCTTGGTCAGGACGTCAAGAAGCGTCAGGCACCCGGTCTTCTCGAGGATCTTTCACCCGAAGTAGTTGCTCTTCTCACATCTCTTGGCCTTGGCGGTCTCGCACCCCCAGTTGGCGGAATTGTTACTACTGCTGGTCAAGATCTGAAGAGACGTCAAGCTCCTGGTCTTCTTGAGGATCTGTCTCCTGAACTTGTTGCCCTCCTTACCTCGCTCGGCCTTGGAGGTCTTGCTCCCCCAGTCGGCGGTATCGTTACCACTGTTGGCCAGGATGTGTAAACAACTCTCTTGATGAGACAGTACACGACAACCTGATGGTCACTCCTGCTGTATGACTCCAAGCAGCTGACCGATGAATCTTATGACGAATGGTGGAAAGACGTTCGCACAAAGACGAACACACCGGTTGGAGGGTTGATGTAGCTGTGCTACTAGATGGGTTTCTTATTTATGTATCAGTATTTCTCAATGAAAAAAATTCTCAAATTAACTGATCTCGACCTTCTCTCTCCACTCGTGACTTATCTGTGTTGTGGTGTGAGATACTCTTGATGGAGAGCTGTTGACATCATTGACAAATTGTCTAAGTCGTTCATGCTCTGGTAAATATGACCGGTGATCGAACTGGATGCAACTTGCTGAGTGGTAAAAGTACACCGATCGCATCTTTGAGATTACTCACGTGTTTGACAACCAAAGGTTCAGGGTGAATTTCGTTTCATCCAGGACGAAGAAAATGAATTCTTCCCACTGAATCTACATACGTGTCGTGCTTGATCGGCATACAAGAGCAGAAAAGTAGATATCTTTTGAGAACGACTGCACTCAGTGGTCGCGTCAATGTTGAAACATGTTGATTGGAATTGGTGTTGAGAAGAAATGTTAAGAACGACGCGCGTGAAAGTGTCTCATTCCAAACGCGTCTGCTTTGAACAAAAAACAAACCGCGATTTCGGGAAATCGATCAAATATGGCAGATAATGTCGATGCTTGGACTGGCTGTGCATGTCGCAGTCAAATTCGTCTTCAAAATAAGGCTGTGGTGATACGAATTTGGACGAACGTGAAAACGTGCCCGCTGGCTTCATCTCACTGGCGCCATTGAGAAAGGTTGAGGAGGACTTCTGAGATCGGTATGTCGTTCCCGCTTATAACACACCAGAAGACATGAGCGTGCTGATACTGTATCGCTCGCGGATGAGTATTGTTAAGACCGGCTTACCGAGAGATTGCGTCAAGGTTGCAATGATTTGTTTGGGTAGGTCGCTGGGGTTGGACATGGGGAGAAAGTCCAGAACGTGCGGGAGAGCCTTTTGTCTCGAACGCGCCCGGACCGTGGTTGCCAACAATGGTCGGCACGCAGTTCGTTCCGCTTGCATGGACAAAAAGAAAAAGACGTGATGCTTGCCGCCTTTTCTACCTTGACGACATTCTGCTTTCCACAACGCTCATATCGAAACGACTAAGAGACACGATGCCAGGGACCCTAGAAGTAGGATCGATAAGCAACGCTTGTCTGGAATCGCCGCAAGTCAACCCCATCCGTTCGGACTGTTGAAAGTCTAGCCCTTGGTTCAGCCACGCGTCGGCTTCCACGACGCCTCCCTTCTTCAGCTTTCGATACTTTCGAGACACAAGCTTTTTATCAGAGCTGAACCAGCTGAGTACAACTGCAGATTACCTTTCCAAAGTCCGCAAGGCGTGCAGCTCTTTCTGCTCCTTTGTTCGTACGAGCTGAATCGCAAACTTAAAGCTGTAAAAGGTAATGGGTGGTAGACATGGTAAGCAAGGCTTAGCAAACGTCTGGGGCTGATCAATCTTCACTGGATTTGAGTTCAACATGTGCACGCTATGATCGGTTGTGGCAGCCTTCGATAGACCGTTCCAACAGGGAAGTGTTCTAGTTGTGGCTGTCTGGAGCCGGCGACCACGATTATGCTCCCAGCTGATTGCTGAAAATAAACCATATTACGATTGCGGGATCATAGAAGCTCTAGTATATGTCCTGCTTACCCTGTGCCATGTTTTCTACTCTTCTACCTTTTTTCCATTCATATCGTCACTCAAAACTCGTACTAGGCCTGAGACCAACGAGCAGATATATCACTCAACGAATCTGGACATAACTAGGATGAGAGGACTTGATACACTCGATTCAATGACAGGCAACTTGAGCCCCCGGCTCGAGAAATTCGACCCCGAATATCTTTCAGAGTATGTCAGCAATCCATCGAGATGTCTCAAGGTTGTCAAAGGCCTTGCTTTGACCGGATGTGCTCTTTTCTGTGTTTTGTTATACACAAGCGTGGCGACTCACTCGGACTGGAACCATGTTCCGTCAAGCCTTGCTACCAACGCAACGGCCGAGATCACGACCACTGAACTCGCAGCTACCAGTATCATAACGTCGATAAGACCGACACAGACGCCGACGAAACATAAAGAGGAGGCTAAAGGTTCATCACGGATATTGGAGAAGCCGCAGTACTACACTATCCACACCAATGAGCCGTACGATATCGACGATGCTCTTCGCACTGTACTGGCCTTGACTCCGGATGAGATTTACCAGACGTCGTTGATTCTACCTATCACGTCGGGCGGTGAGACCAAGCTCCAGGAGACTGGCAACCGAGTCCGCATTTTCAAGAAGTATTTCGATGCATGGGAAGCATTGCACGTGGTGACGGACAGCTTTTCCGACACTGCTTTCGTACGAGATGACATCCTACGCCATATCAGAGATACACAAGATATCTCCCTCTTCACCTCCGGATCAAGAGTCGAAGCTGCACACCAATACGAGACGTATCGCTACTTCTTGTCGAACATGTCCTCGGTCCTCTTCCCATGGACAAACCCCTACTTCTCCGACCACATGACACTTCATGGGCACATGTACAACGCTGGACGTGGTATCGTCATCTCCGGAAGTGATTCCCAAGCTCCGTACATCAAGACTGCGATCTCCTCCTTCCGAGCCATGGGTTGCACCTTGCCTGTTGAGGTGATGTATCTTGGCGAATCTGATCTGAGCGAAGATATCCGCACCGATCTTGAAAGCATTCCAGGCGTCATGACCCGCGACATCAGAAAGATGGTCAACGATCAGGGCTGGGAGCTTGAAGGCTGGGCCGGCAAAGCTTTTGCTGCTTTCTTAAGCTCTTTCCGTGAAGTCATCCTTCTCGACGCAGATGTCTTGTTCCTCAAGGATCCCGCAGTATTGTTTGACGAGCCCGGATATGTCGACACCGGTGCTCTGTTCTTCGCCGACCGTACAGTCTATCCACAAGACAAGCGAACTTTCCTACGCAAAATTATGCCAAAGCCTATCTCCAAAAAGATGAAGACAAGCAGATGGTGGGCAGGCGAGAGCGGCGAGGCCCAAGAGTCTGGTGTGGTTGTCGTCGACAAATGGAGACACTTCTTGAGCGTATTCTTGACGGCGAGGATAAATGGACCGGATCGAAGGGATACTGATGCCGGTCAAGGCACATACAGTTTCTGGTGGGGTGATAAGGAGACTTGGTGGATTGCATTCGAGCTTGCTGGCGATACCGACTACAACTTCCACCAAGGCGGTACTGGCAACATGGGCTCTGTAAGCAACACCGAGCCTATCGAGAAGCCTGAGAAGAAGGAAGATGAAGACAACAAACACACCAAGGAGAACGCTTCGGACGGCGATGATTTCGACAATGTGTTGGGAAGACTGCAGGAGAATCAGCCTGGCCAGGAAGAAAGCAAGCCAGCCGAGCCTCTCGTTCCAGCTCCAGATGCAGATGCAGTGATGAATGCGATCAAAGCAGCAGAGGCTGCAAGAGCAGCCCGACTTACGACAGATGATGGACACTATCTGCCTGTGCTAGACAACATCCAACCTGCCGACGACTCTGCAGCCGCGGAATCAGGCTCTCCCGCCCAGGACTCTGCCGCTGATTTGGACGAGTCCGAGACTGATCGATCGCTCTCCCGCCGCCACTTGACTAAGCGCCAGAGCTGGTTTGACGTTGCGCTCGCAGAAAAGCGCACAAACCTCACTGGCCCAGCCATGCTCAACCTGCCTGACCAGAACATCATTCTCTGCTCGCCACAACTTTTGCATATTGGTCTCGACGGTCGACCTTTGTGGTTCAATGGCTGGATCCAGGATAACAAAAAACAAGGAGACTCTGACATTACAAGATTCGAGTTCTTCATGAGCGAGAAGAGGAAGGATAAGGATTGGGCAGAGTGGATCATCGGTGCAGACAACATGTGCTGTCTAAAGGGCGATGATCTGCACATGCTGGATGAACAGGAGCTGAAGACCATGTCCATGATTGTCGACATCGCTAAGGAGAATGGATCGTTGAAGGACCTATTGGAGAAGGAGAAAAAAGCAAACAAGAACAGTGCGGAATAGGTAGAGCTTCTTTGGGTCGTCACTTATTTCTTTTGTCACATTAGCATGGCGTTGGGGACCATCTGGGTAGAGTGAGCGTTATCAACGATCTATTTTTCCTGATTCGATCACCTCGACTTCTACAGCCAAGACATGTGATGATCAGGAAGGCACACTCGCGGGTTCTCTTTCTTTGACACGTGCCAATGAAATCGCGTCAAGCACCACGACTGCCCATTTAGAACACTTACCAATCCACTTCGACCTTCACTCCATCGATACTGGAGTTGCAGAGCGTGCATCGAGTTTCCGCACCAACAGCCTGCGCTTTACCAAACAGACATCCTTGGCAGCAATCATCACGCATCTCATCTCTCAAATAATTCCTGATACCTCGTCTCTTGCAGAATGGCGCCGGTGAACAAGTGGACAGGCTGCCTGGATGGTCTTGGTAAACGAATCGAGAGTATGTTTTTCCTTCAAACCCCATATACAGATTCACTGATAAACTCCGCTAGATGCATATAGGGCCAAATGGGCACATCCCAAGGAGGACAAACCTGACATCGTCTTCGACAAAGAAAGCTGTTGCAAGCCGCCACTCGGTGAGAAGCACAATTCATGGTGGGTCTACGTGCAGCCTCGGGCCCGTCCCTCTGTGGTTGGGTACGGCAAAACGCTTGAGCATGCTATGGCAGATCTCCTTGATCAGCTCAAACTTGGTTCTCAGCAACTAGAGCAGAAGAAGAACAAGCACGAGAACAGTCTGACTACTGAGAAGAAAAGTGCCACAGCTGTGCAGAAGGAGTTCTTCCGTACCAAGGCGAGAGAGCTGTCAAACATGCCGGCATTCGGTCCAGTCCAACATCCTACCACTCCCTCCAGCATTCACGCAGTCACTCCTCTTGCTCCTCTCGATTCTCAGCTGTCTAAACCAGTATTCAATTTCCAGCCGTGGAACATCCCGCAGACCACTTCACCATTCCGCAATTATCAGACCACAGCAGCAAACAACACCATGTCGGACGCCGCAATCGCCAATCCATTCTTGGCCGGCTTCAAGAATGGGACTCATCCTTATCTTCAACCCAGCGTCAGTCTCACTCCTAATTCGATAGCCCCGTTCGGCAGTGCGGCCACGAATAAGCCTGGACCCGCGATCCAGGCAAAACCTACCTACCATGCACCTATGTCATCCCAGTCCGGCCCTCCTCGAAACCCCCTGACATCCCTTCTTGAGAAGTCAACCATACAAGAAGAAAGAGAAAAGAACAAACGCAAGGAGGCAGACATGGAGTCCGGCGAGGACGAGGAGGACTGGGAGAGAAGAGATGCTCAAAAACAGGCTCACAAGAAGATGAAACTTCTTCCAACCCGTCAAGTGATTCAAGTCTCCAGCCCGTTCTTCTCATTCGCCTGTACCACTCCGGTGCCTCGTCCAGCAAGCTTGCAGCCATCAGCTGTGCCCTTTTCCTTTGATGTACAACAGAGGATTCAGGCCTTTCCTTTCCCCAACGCTCATGCCTCTGCGTCTTTCACTCCGTTCCAACCTATGCCCAACATCAGTCCTCCCCCCAACCCTCGCTCTCTTACTCGCTCTCTTAGTTTTGATGAACTTTCTCGCGAGCCTTACGACCGTACAATACACAACTTCTCGAGCTTACCAGATAGGCAGGAACCTCAAAACAAGATCAAACTTGAGGAAATCAGCCACGGGCTCTCGAAGAAGATCAAAGTCGAAGAGACTAACGGTATACAAGAGTCTTGAGATGGCTTTACAGCTAGTGCTGTACCGAGTGGAGAAGTAGTGGTCATGGGACTACTATGTTCAGATGAGAAGATCCGTGAGGAGTGGTGGTCTCAATAGCTTGAGTCGATACGAAGATAGCATGGCGAGTATTATGGTGTGGTAGGACGAAGTATTGACTAATCACAGTCGAGAGCTCGGAGAATGGAAAGTGCTATCGTTAGAGAACATGGAATTGGACGACTAACGAGGAAAAGATTGCTGGTCACGAACCGCGAGTAATACTGCAAAGATATCTCGTTGCAAGCCGATCCATGCAGCATAGTTGGCTGGTATCATTACGAGCGTTCTTAAAAATTGCTCAAGCTGTCGCTGACTTAGCATTTTTACATTCTCCCCAAACGCTCCGTCCCTGCACCAGACTTGTTGCCCATGCACTTCCTACACACTGATTTACGACTATATGACACCAGATATTTGTAGAGAATTGCTCTCGAGGTCATCACATTGTGTTCGACGATGTGAACAGGAACGCCTGCCACGCTCGAAGTTGTTTTAGACTTATCGACTCACAACGAGTTGTTCCATCCTTACCTAGACCGACGACAGGATTATTGCATGATATTTTCGGACATGAGTTTGTGTCTCTTTTGTTCTTTGTGTTGTCAGAGACAATATGATACAAGAGTCGTGTATGTCTAAAACAGTATGTCTCTAACCACTCGTCCACGTTCTCCCTTGAATTCGATCTCGGAACAATGAGAACATTTCGTGCTGGAAGGACATGATCATGTATAAAAGCTGGTTCTCTTCCCATCAAACCGAACAATCACATCAACACAGCAAATCACGCGATACCGGCACCACCACTCCCCCTGTTTCTCAATCACTACCCAAACTACATCACTCATCGCTTTTCTCTCGTTTTCCCCATCTTTCGATTACTCCCTCACCACCGACCTCAACGTACCACATTAAGGCCCACTTCAACGACGCATAATCCACACACCTCAACCCATCAACCATGAACGTTGTCCCTGCAATCGCGGCCATCATTTACTTCAGCAGTACTTATCTCACTAAGCGTCGCGAAGCGGCTGCTGAGTTCGCACGCCGTACAGAGCAAGCTGAGATTCTACGTCGCAGAGAGGCAGCTGAGACTCTGCGCCGTAGAGAGGAAGCCGAGATCCATTGTCGCAGAGAGGAAGCCGACATCCTACGGCTCAAAGAGGAAGCCGAGATCACACGCCTCAGCGAGATGGTAACGCTCACACGACTGAGAGAGGAAGCTCAAATCACACTCCGTAGAGAGGAATTTGAGATGGCACGCCTCAGAGCAGAGGCCGAAGACAGACTCCATATGTTGGAAGCCGAAATCTCGCGCAGCAAGTTCCAAGCTGAAATTGAAGCTAGTAACATACGCTGTAGAGAGGATGCGCAGGTCTCACGCTGCAAAGAGTACAATGGAGTCTCTCGGTTTGCCGTCACACGCGGCGAGAATCGCTATTCATACACAGTTGCACGCGACAGAGACGATGTTGAACTTAACATCGCACACGGCGAGCACGTAATCAGACTCGGACGCAGCAGACATGGACGAGAAGTTATACATGACACACAAGCTGGAGAAGAAGCTCAGGCTGAACTCGAGGATTTGGTCGAGGACCTTGATCTCTCATACTAGATTACCTGCTATAGGATGTGCATTTGCTGGCGAATGTCATGCTACAGGGCGTGAGTGGAGCTGCGGAGGAGCGATTGTTAATGGAGTTCTGGAGTCTTGGTTGCGATGTCTGTTTGGGGGACATGCTTTCTGGTTTGGATATCGTGCTAGATCTTCTGAATCACAACTTCTCTTTCCATCACTTCGGAGTGTATGATCCCCGGGCTTTCGAAAGTGATGAATCGCAGGTTGTGAAAGCGCTTTGACAAGTGCCAAAGATCAGCTTGCGCGTCTGGATAGTGAATATGCGTTGTTGTCATGGACAGAGACAATCAAAAGTTAGTTCACCAACTTGCACAACTTCCACCAGACTTCCATCAACGAGAGAAAGTCCGCATTTCCACAGCTTAACGAGCAAAAAACCAGAGCACAAGCTCTATGGGAAAACTCCCATTCTCATCCCTTGATCAAAGTCACCAAATGTCGGACATTAGGCTGCATTATGCAGTTCAAGGCGTACACGGCGGGATTTGAACGGTGGTATTATTACCAAACTTGTAATATCAGGCGTGAGTGTATTCCGTTACACCACTCAGTCGATTACATGGGAAAGGGAATCTGAGGTGAATATATAGACTAGTGAGGGAAGTGAGGAATATAGTTCTTTTACGTGGTATATTTGGGAAGCTTGTGAGCTACTTATTCCTGTATACCATTTCTATCTAGTAGCAAGACTCTATCACTCTCCGAAGTATTGATTGACCGAGAAAAGACCTTTGTTATTCCTTTGTTCCTGTTGCTGCATGGCGTCTTTCCCCATTCTTTGTGATCTTACGTCCTTATGGGACCTGCTTGATCAAAGACAAAACAACCCACAAAGACTTGTGACAAAGGTTCTTACGTCTCGAATCCAGGCCAATATCGAGTAAACAAGAACTAGCTGAATGAGGTTTTAGTGTTAGATTGATATTCGGAGTCGACCTGTGTATCAACAAGGAGTGAGTAGATAACATGACCGTACGAGCGAGTCTTGATCGCAGTGTCGCTTCTATAATCTTCTCGGATCAAGCTCCCAAGGGATGCCTGGAGAATGTTCACCAGATACTGTAGTCAATATATCACAGCTGTGACTACCCCTTCCAGTCTCGTTGAGTGTTCAATTCAGGGGCTCATGACTCGTCTTCAGGCCGCTCTCCTTATCGGAGGATTATGCAACGAGAGTATGTTGATAGCAGTAAATACACTCTGCTTGAGGCCCCTGCTCACGACGGCCGCCAGAGAGCTGTCTATAGGAGGCTTCTGTTACATGAGGACATAGGCTCGAAGCTGTGAGTAATTGTTGAGACACGAGCTTACCCCCCAGTAAAGCCAACTGGCACATGACGGCAAACACGGACATAAACATATCACTGCGCTACAAGAGAAAGGAAGGTCAAGAGATTTGAGTGGTTGCAAGAATTCCAAATTGATGTTACAGGTCTTCTTCTGAGTGTCCGTTGATGATAGGAACAACTCCATGCACCACCGATGCGCGTGATCGTGCAAACTTCATCCCACGATCAGTGACCATCCCACTTCAGTGTGCTCCACCAGTCTTCATGTCTTCTTGTTGGGTCGTTGAATGGTTGTTCAGGCACTTGTGACTTCAAGCAGGTTTTTCATGGCCTCGGCAGCGGTCTGGCCTGTGGCACGAGCGACGGTGACACGCTGAGGGAGAGCGACGACGTAGACAGTGTGCATCTCGGCATCACCACGCTTCATGACAGCCTTGGTGATGGTGAACTCCTCATACTCGACGAAGGAGAGCTCGCAATTCACTGGCACAAGTCAGCGAGATGATCACAACAAAGTACGCGTCAAGAAAGAGGAGATGATGCGTGGAGGAGGTAGGAGAGGGAGAGGTACGGGTGGAGGACGCTTACAGATAATGTGGGCGCGGATGTCTAGGGTAGAAGACATCTTTCTCCTGTTCTTGGTTGCTTTGTTTGTGGTAGGGTTGTGGGAGAGATGTTTCCTTGTTGTGATGAATGTGGTGGAAGAGCTTGTGGATATGAGCTGTTCTCGACCGTGTTTGTAGAGTTTGTTTTGAGTGTGCGTGGGAGGAAGATGTGTGGTTGTGTTTGGGAAGAAGGATGGTGGGATGGAGGGAGCCGAGTGAAATCCGGACGTGTCGATACAAACAACCAAAGCCGTGGCTCGGCGACGCGGTCATCCATGGAAGATGACAGAATCTTGATATCTCGAGCGACGGCAGCATCTCAGGATGTTGTCGTCAATCACAATAGTGGTTCGCAGACGACTCGATGCTGGGAGATGTCTGCGTCGGGCTTCACAGACGCCGACACTGGCCGTACTCAAGCACCTGATGATGTTCACCATATATCTTTACTCAGTTCGTATCTATCACGCTCACATGTGTGCGTACGGAAGTTGAGATATCGTGGCGCCAACATGAAGAGAGACTTGTTGGTTGCGGACTCGGTCCAGCCGGGTGATACAACGAGGCTCGAGGCAAATCAGCAATGATATGTCATCTCAGGGTCGCAAGCCTTCCTCGGGCAATGCGTTGTACGGGCATATTGTGGCAGAGAATGTCTACTATGAATGAATGGTCTGCCTCCAGCCACCAAGTTGGGCTATCCCAGCGACAAGCTTCGTATTCAGGCCACTGTCATGTATGGCCATGACATTCTTAGTCTGAGCTCTGCGTGTTGCAGTCGACCACGGAAATCATGTGTAGCGCATTCGTTTGGCGAGTTCAATGAGGGTGATGCGGACTGCGCGTCGGTAGAGAAAGGTCCGAACGAGCGAGGGACGATATGAGAACAGTGGAAGACTCTGATTTCGACATTAGACTACGTTGAGGTGTGCTCTTTCTCATTTGTAGTTCTTCTGACAAAGGAGGAAGTAACTAAGCACACGACCCTCGAGCTTTCTTGGTCCAGGGCTGCACTTTGAAAAGATTTCATGACGAGTCCGCTTGAGTCGATGTAGCGGATGGAGGTAATCTTCAGTAAGTCCCATTTGTTGGTTTTTGACCAAAGAAGATGACCCGAAGTCAGAGAGGACTTCTGAAATTGTATTTAAATTACAGGGTATTGAACGGAAGTAAAGGAAGTGTTGCACATGCCTTTGGAGCAACAAGGCCGATGTACGATCCAAGATCGTCATCTCTAGACTGTCTTATATGGTGCACCAAATCGAGTGTCAAGTCGAGACACCCTCATATAGGGAGAAGAAAAGTCTGTAGCGAGCCTCAATTCGACCCGAGATCACCTACTGCCCGGTTACCCTTGACTTTGTTCCAACTAGACACTTGGGTAGACAACTTAGGGCGCTCTGGCAGTGTAGTTGCAGTGCCCGAATCTTGAGGCTCAGGTGTCATCACGGGTCGTTCTTCAGTGTCTTCGCTATCAGTCCCCTGAGACGAGTTCGTCCTCTCTACCAACTTCCTCATCTGAGGAACGAGCTCGGGTATCCTGAAAGGCTTCGTGACAACCGAGTCCATGCCGGCTTGCATCATGACAGTGATCTGCTCGCTTCTGGCATTTGCAGTGACAGCAATGACTGGCACGTGTCCGTTGAACTCTTGCGACTTTTCCCGAGCACGAATTTCTCGCACGCATGTTATGCCGTCCATGACTGGCATTTCCTGATCCATAAGTACCACGTCTAGCGGCGTTGAGGGAGTTGCTGAGGAGAATGCGGAGGTTGCAAGGAAAGTCAGTGCTTCGAGACCGTGATTGGCGATATGAACTATACATCCTTGCTTGCGGAGCTGTTGAGACATTACTCGCTGGTTGATCAGGTTGTCCTCCCTTGAACTAGTCAGTGATAAACTTCATTATGGACAAATATTTGGTACTCACACCACTGAAAACAGTTAGTCAAAGTGATCGTCATAGAGAATTATATGGTACTCACCTAAAACATGGAGTGGTCTCTCCAATATTGCTGGCTGTGATGAGACCTTGGGTTTTGTCATGGACGATAATCGAGTTGGAAGGGTGGGACGGATGCTTCCAGCATTCTCGAAATTGGCAGGTATCGGCATGGCTGTTGATCCTGTTACAGGGGTATTCCAGACGTGTTGTAAGGCGACTGGTGATTCAGGAACAGAAGTCGCTTCTTGTGGACATCGGCGAGCGCGCACGTAGAAGGCAAAGGTGGTTCCATGGCCCAATCCAGGACTACTTACGCCGATCTGACCTCCTTGTAGCTCGCAAAGTTCTCTGCTGATGAAAAGCCCAAGGCCAGATCCTGTATCGTGTCAGCTTTTTGCGATGTTTACTTGTGGTGGAACTACTTGTACGTACCGCCATATTGCTTGTAGGTTTTGGGGCTGGCCTGGGAGAAGCGCTGGAACAGAAGACTCATCTCTTCCCCACTGAGTCCTCGACCTGTGTCCTGCACAGCAATCTGTATATAAATTTCCTTTCCCCGACCCCACTCGGCGGACAAAGGTGCTGGCCTTTCGTTCCTAGCATTACGAGGTTTGATGAAGGCTAAATTGTGACGAGCTCCTGTGGGTTTCGCGTATGAAGCGCCAAGGTATATCGTTAAGCCACGTCTCTCAGAGAACTGTGTGAACTTGATCGCGTTGGTGAGCAAGTTAATTACAACCTGAAGCAGTCTGCTGGGGTCAAGCATAGCGTATTCCTGTGAGCCCATTATGTTGTAATAGCTCTGCTCAACTTCCAATTGGCCCTTGACAGATGCTCTTGCGAGCTCCGCCTCATACATCTTCAGAACCTTTCCGATCAACTGAGGTGGCGAGACCTTGTCTGGAGTGATGGCCAGAAGATTGGAATCGAGTTTCGAGAGACAGAGAATATCGTCAACAATGCATTTCTGATGTTGGGCGCACAGGATAATAGTCTGAGCAGCTTCAAGGATTCCGTCAAGCATTTCGGGGTCTTTCTTCTTTCGCGCTTCCTTGTCATCAAAGCCTGTTATTATGCTGTCGGCTGATTGCAAGATTGCTGAGAGTGGGTTGCGCAGCTCGTGTGATACCATATCAATGAAGTTCTCGGAAGCACGTTTCGTCTCAAGGGCTTCCTGTAGTCGGTTTGAGAGCAACGTCTCCGTGTAATGTCGGAAGGATGTATCATGCAGCCAGGCATGAATACAAACAACATCACCATTCTCATCAAGCTCTGCCACCGCGTTGTTGCAGAGCCATGTTTCTCCAGTGAGTTCGCTGCCACTAGCTTTATCCATAGAGCGCCAGGGCCGATTTACTCTGTACTCAACGGTCACCGATGCATTCTCCTTCATTAGTAGCGACTTCCACGCGTCAGAGATTCCCTGTAGATCATCGGGGTGAACTTGCTGTAGCCAGCTTGCTTCTGAATCCCAGAGCTTCTTCCAGTCGTACTCTCGTGCCACACCAACGAGATCAAGATACTCATCGTTGCAGTAAAGAGGCTTGCCATCAGGGCGGAAGGTGCAGATTCCAATCGGTGCTGACTCGGCCATTCTTGTAAATTTTTCCTCGTTTCGTGCCGCTTTCAACGTGCTAATCTTGAGCTGTGTCGAAAGGTTGTCATGAATTTCTTCAAACCTGGCTTGATTGAGTAAAGAGCTTGACTTTGTCAATACGTCACGGAGATTCTCCGCGAAATGTAAAGAGTCTTCGTTGAATGGCCTTCGTGGATTCAGC
>SWBH01000087.1:0-22229 GCA_024195465.1 Aureobasidium sp. EXF-8845 | reverse complement strand
TCATGTTATCGCTCATAGTCTCGGATAAATCTGGTGGAAGAATGCGAGGACAAGGGAGGTGTGATGTGGGTGGGATGTTGGTGTGCGGTGGTTGGGAGTGGAAGCTTGATCTGAAAAAGAAGACGCGGGGTTTTCAAAGGCAAACAATCGAATCACCGAATCCTCACGCTCGCCCCCTTTAGAAAGTAGAAGTTTTCTACCATCCGAGTTTTACCAGACCGTCGGCAACACACGGCTACGACTATCTATTCATCACGCCTCCCGATCCTTTGTCTGCCACGATTAGGTACCCGCGACTGTGTCGCTCATGCAAATCTCGTTATTTCGGTGCTTCCTTCCATTTCTTTTGCAGCACGACATTCTGACCAATTCGCGTTGTCATGGTTCAGCCCCAGCTTCTAGAACCGCCACCGAAGCACCCTGCAACGAGAACTCAATAACTTTCCACCGTTCCTGCCTGGCTGAGCCTTTCTTCTAGTTCATGTGTCGCTGGGGTATCCTTGTTGTTACTACATGATCTGATATGCTCGAACTTCGTCAGAGTTACCACAGTGTTTGCTGATGATGAAAAGTGTCAAAAGCACTCATAATGCTGTTGACTCATTCTTATCAACATCTGGCATCTTGTATCTGTGTCTATGATGCCGTGTAACGTGTTGCTTTGTGCAGAGGTTGATATCGTTGAAGACGCCAACTTCCCAGCCATTTTCATGTGACGTGCAAACACGTGCTAGACGACTTCTTGACGCGCCGAAAGTTAACGAACAACCTGCCAGTGAAGACGACAAACGAAAAGAGTACCAGACAATCGACCAACACAGAGATTTGCGTATTGCCAAACATAGAAAGCGCGGCCTGCATCAACCTCGAGCTATTTTAACAATCAAGCTCAATGTGACCTGCTTCAACAGCAGCTCAGCACTTTGCAGACGTCCCCAACGAGCGAGCCATCCAATCCGCGAACCGATCCACTCTGCCACTGCAAACGCGCTGACGTACATTGCATCGCGATAATCAGGGCCTCTGTCTAGATAACCATGGAGTGCCCATTCTTGTGTGGCTTCCGCACGTCCAATGACCATCAAGCAGAGTATCACATCACAGCCCACATCGAGTTGCATCACACTCCAGAATCACAGTTCGCAGCTGAAGACGCGGACCTGAAATTCGCCCTTGCGTTACAAAGAGAAGAAGAAGAGCGAGTTTTTGCTGATGTCGAAAATCATGACACCGCAACTCATTGTACTACCGAGGAGTTTGATCCAAGAACAGAAGGAGCTGCCAACAACGCCGTGGATGATGATTTTCCTTATGTTGAATGTCCCGAATGCGAAGACTTCGTGCATCTCGTCGAACTCGACGAACACATGAACAATCATCTATCGTTACAGTATCCATCCGATAACACCGCCGGTGACATGGCTAGATCCGACCGTGTTCCCCTCACCAACCCACACCAATTTTCAACCACTCCCGGATGCTCAACCACAATCGCTCGCTCTATGAATCTTGCTACTGAACAACCATCTGGCATCGTCAGCACAGCAACCTCGATGAAGAACAGATCACAGGGAGTCCGTCTTGGTGTAAGTCTTTTTTCGTCCTCTCTTGTGTCTGCCGAGAGTACATGACTAGATTTCATTGTCAATGAGACTCTGTCGAATACTGAGTGGCATAACAGAAGAAAGAGCTTGGTCCGTACGCTTTCGAGGAGAGAATGCCTGAAAGCATGCTCAAGCGAATTCGAGACGGCGAGCCAACAAGACAACGCAGCCGCATCGGCACAGACGGTCGAGTCACCACAGAACGTGTTTTGCTGAATGAAGTCCATGGTCTTGTTCCAACCATCGCTCGCCTTTGCACCGTCTCATCCGCAAATCAGTCAGCTATCTACGTCTGTGATTCCAGCGTCCACCACGTACACAAAGGAACCAATCCAGGCCAATTCTGCGGTTACCGCAATATCCAGATGCTTGTGTCGTACATCCGAGGCACCAAAGCTAAAGGCCACGGACACTTCAAAGCAGGTTTACCTGGCATTCTCCAGATTCAAGACTTGATCGAAGCGGCATGGGACCGCAATCCTTACAGTGACGGCAGGCAGGCAACCGGAGGAATCCGCAATACAAGAAAATGGATCGGGACACCCGAGGTATGTGCTACCACCTTTGAAGATCGCCCTCTTATCTTTTATTCTAGGTGGTAGACTTCTGCAAGCATCTGGATCTCGCTCACTCCGTTCAATCCTTCAGTCGCACAGGAGACAAGAAAGCGCACGAGCAGCTGCTCGATTTTGTCGAACGACACTTCTCACGGGACACCACCCCCCTTCCCTACAAAGTACACAAGTCTCATCGTCCTCCAATCTTCTTCCAGCAGCCTGGCCACTCCATGACGATCATCGGGTTCGAGCGCTGCAAAAATGGCACGCGCAATTTGCTAGTATTCGATCCGTCGTTTGGTTCAGTGAAGCAGCTTGCAGACATGGCCACCGGCTCAATACCTACCACAGTAAAGGCAGAGATGGCCGACCGTCTTCTAAGATTCCACAGGCGGAGTGATGTTCAGCTCAAAACATACGAGGAGTTCGAGATCCTGATGTGGGTGTTCATTCAAAGTCAAGCACGTGGTACAGAAACTGACCACTGTCATAGTCTGAATTTGCCGTATCCATCGACATAGGAGTGAGAAACGTGCTTGGTCAGTATGTTGAAACGCAACTAACATGTTGTAGTGACGCAATGGATGAAGCCGAGCCCAATGTGTATGATTATCTCGAGCATGGACTTGTTATCGCGTTTGTGGATCTCGGTCCGCCCTTGCTTGAGAGTGCGATGATGTGGAACTTTAGAAGTAACAGACTACTCAAGTAGCGTCTTGTATCATGAGCTGGAGTGAGTACACACACTTCGTATTTGGTAAGCAGAATCTATTCCTTTCGTGTCTCGATTGTTCTGAGTTCGTTACATACTCCTCCAACATCGAGATAATATTCCGTGAGTTATCTCTGGTTCAATTATGCGGGATGATCCAAGAAAAAGAAGAGGAAGTGATATGATCTCCTTGGAAATGTACCGTTGATTTCCATCTGATGACTACTGTACGGTATAGCCATCTATTCTTTTTATGTAGAAAAGGGGCATCAGACTGACGCAAAAACGCCGCATTCGCGCTCTACCATTGCGGAGTCTGCAAGCATGAAGACCTCGCATCTAGCTCATGATGGACTTCTCCATAGTCACCCTCCCTGTTTGCAGAGTTATAGCCGCGGAATGTCGAACAACAACGATCAGACCTCGTTCTCATCAGCACCGGCTTCAGCATCGGCCTTGACACCAGCCTCAGCCTCGACATCAGCATCCTCCTTGTCCTCAGCACCCAAGGCAACTTCCTCCTCCTCAACAGCCTCAGTCTTGACCTTCTTGTTTTCCTTCTTGGTCAAAGGAGCAGGATCTTCATCTTCGTCATCAGAAGCAGCAGCAGCAGCGGCCTTGCGCTTCTTTGCGGCGGCAGTGGTGGCCTTTCCTCCGGTCTTCTTTGCGGTGGTGGTCTTCTTGGCGGGACGACCGCGTTTCTTGGGTACGGGCTTTGCCTCTTCGTCATCGGAGTCCTTGGTCTCAGCTGCTTCTTCTTCAGGCTTGTCTTTGGCGTCCTTGTCTTCGGCAACCTTGTCGTCATCCTCGTCGTCGGAAGTAGGCTTGACGGCAGTCTGCTTAGCACGACCACCCTTCTTGGTGATAGGCTTGGTCTCCTCCTCATTCTCATCTTCATCCTTGACCTTCTCTTCGCCCTCAGAGTCAGAGTCAGAAGTGCTCTTCTTTCCCTTCTTGGCGGTACCCTTCTTGGCAGTTCCCTTCTTTGCAGCAGCAGGCTTGGGGACAGCGGTACAGGTGATCTTCTTGCGGCGAATCTGGTTCCAGCGGGTACGAGCGATGCCGGCGTCCTTGTAACCCATCTCAGTGGCAACAGTGTCCCAGTTTGACTGTGTGAGAAGGGGAAGTCAGCTCTGGCTTCGGATCGAGTGGGTATAAAGGGGGAGAAAAGGGGCGAAGATAATTCAAGCCATGGTAATACGATGCAGTGGAGCAGTATGGCGAAGCCGAACAGAGCTAAAAAGATCGACCAAAGAAAAGAGAGTGTGGAAAAGAGGCATTGAGTATGGATGCGTGTGCAGCAGATGAAAAGGGTGGAATGACCATGTGAACATGAAGATGAGAAAAGTGAAGAAGAAAATCACGACGAATTATTGCATTCGAGACGAGAATGCAACTGAATGTCGTGATTCGAGATGAGAATGCAATCGAATGTTGTGATTCGAATTGACAGTGCAGGGAAAACAGACGCGAAGGAAAAGAAACAGAGCAGACGTACCTGAAGATCACCAGTAAGGTTCTTCATGATGCTGATCAACAGCTTGGTCTCGCCAGCCGTGAAGGTTGAGTCAGGGGCGTCAGACATGGTTGCTTGTTTTCGTTGATTCGCGTGATGTGGGTTGTGTTTGTTGCAGGATGGAAGATCTTTGTGGTTGGAAGATCCTTGTTGTAGTAATGTGTTGGTGTGATGGAATGGTAATGCATCAATGTATTGGTAGAAAATAGACGCAAAGATGTTCGCGATTGTATGGATGGATGTCGAGGAAGAAAGGATGGAGAGGAACAAAGAGGAATGGGCAGATATGGCTAGTGAGAAATGAGAAGTGAGAGGGAAAACGCTATTGTTTAGAACAATCCGGAATCCGAATGCAAGTGAGTCGAATTGTATTGTTACTGCGCCGACAATGTCTCTGAATGGTCGCTACCGCGAATCAGGCCAACTTAGGAGATCTTCAAACAATAAAAAGAAGCAATGAGAGATACGGCTTGGTTAGAGGATTCACGGTACTGCGAAGTCTGGAGATTATATACGCTTGTGATTCAAAGTCATATCCACCACTGTCATAAAAATATATACTTGAGGGGAGGAAAGTGTATTGAAAACGAAGATGGGACTCTGACGCATAGAAAGATAATCCACGTCCGATTCGAACCCACATCATTGCTCGAGCCACATGGTGGTGTAAAAAAAAAAAAAGTGCTTGCAACTAACAACTATCCAACAGTCCAACACAACTCCAAGGGGAATAACACAGTCATACCAGAGGAGCATTTCGAAAAGATAAGGTTTATAAGATTCAATCTAGCAGAAAACTGACACACAGAATAACCCGGCCGGTAGCCCTTCATACGATGTGTTTGGACCACCGTATTACTGCCACGTGAGCTCTAGTCGTGGGGTTTTTATTTTGGTGAGCTTCCCAACCACTACACCAAGGGCGTCCCCTTGGTGACCAAACAGTGGAGAGGTTGCCGCTGGGAGGGTCCTGACTTTAAGTCGTATATAACGGTTGACTGCACGATATCATTCACAGAGCGTCTGCGCCTACAAACATAGTCTAGCCGACATATGTTCAGAGATTCTACGTTGGACGCACTAGTTTTGCTGCTTCAATCATTGAGTTATTCATGGTTGTTGCACAACGGTTGTTTAGATCTAGCTCTCACTGTGAAGCACTTGCTGCAAGCTTGGACATTTTAGACAGACACTCTTATGAAGGGTTTCAAAAGCACTTATGGGATCGCTATACGCTTCGAACTCCAGTTTTGCAGTGAGAGTGAGAGAATGGTCTAGCTGAGATACTCTTTAATGATCGTAGCCGCTCGAGTCGTCCAAGCGACTTCGTGGTCAAGTCCATCATGCTCGTTTACTCATCACTGCTGGCTTCTCTATCAAACCAACCTTCGATATGTCAAGAAGCGATCAAGCAGAAGATGTCGATAAGCCTACCCCTGAGTTCCATAGCGTTTCCGATCAACTTCCTAACCACTATCAATTCGTATCAGCGTTTCGAGATCATCGGCAAGAGAAGTGAGAGCGGCGTTGGCGAGAGAGGCGGGACTGTTGTCTGGATTGACAATCTCGACGGATTCCCTGGAATTGCCAGAACCAGATGTGGAGGTGGTTTCGGATAAAGATAGACTTTGGGCCTTGAATCCGTCCTGACAGGCTGTACATAGGATGGAAGGCCCACCAGGAATACCGGATGAAGTGTTTGAGGAGAGTGGAGTGCGCTGAGCTGAATCTCTGCCAGCATTGCCGTCGTACTTGTTGATACCATCCTTGACGCGGTTCCTGGGCTTGTAGTTGTAGTCGAGGCTTTGAGGAAACTCAGAATCGTCGTCGGGTGCAGCAAAACCGCCGAAAGGCTTGGACAACGGACATTTGAAGATGTCTCCAAAGCCAAAGGAAATGAAGACGGAGCAGGTGATACCCAAAGCCACAAAGATGAGAAACAAGAGATCGACTTCAAAGAAGGTTTGATCATTGAGGGAGAACGAAAGGGTATAAGGTAGGGAACGTATGCGGTCTGTCATGTTTGCTGTCGATAATTTTGACTTGATTTGAAGAATAGAAAGGAAAGGAGAACGTATGAGGAAGGAACACCTCTTGTACCTTTCGACTTGCCGTTGGCTGTGGAAGAGCTTTCTCAAGCTCTAAGATAACACCATACTCAGATACCAACTCGTTCATGAATCATTACTTCTTTGTCCCAATCTTGAGACGGAATTCACCTTCTGTATCGTTGTATTGAGATATTGGCCACCTCTTTGATTGCTGCGGATGAGACAGCGTAATGTCTCATATTATTTCTCAGCATTTTGACCGCCGGTCTGAGAATTGATGGGAGCAACACCTGTGCTGATTGGACCACTTTGAATATTCTGCGAGGTCGCAAGGATGATCTTGATAGACTCGGGATTGCAAAGGTCTCTGGTGCCTTGGTCACGCTGAGCACGTCTAACGTTCAAGTCGGTATCTGTGCTGTCCATGTCTTGGAAGAAGTGGATGGTCGTGGGATGAGAAGATTATTGGTAAAATGAGACGGAGATGAAAATCTGGCTTACAAGAGGTGAGGGGCGGAATTGAAAAGCGCTGACTGCAGGTGAAGATATGTATATTTCAACTACCAGTATACTATGACACAGTTATCCAATACCATTATTTACGTTGTCAAGAAGGTCTTCTCCAGAGCCTTTTTAGCCGAGACATTGCTGCTTTTGTTTGGACCGTCTCTTTGTCTTGTAGTCGTTGACATCTCGAGCTTTCTAGAACTAAATACATTATCTCGTAGTATTTTCTCTTACATCATCTCATCATCGCCCTCAAGCAGAAGCATTGACCAAACACTGCGGCTTGCTAGGGTTTCTGGCTCTTCCCACACTCAATCCTCTTTGTCTGCCGACATACATGACTCTCTCAGGGTAGTTGCTGATGATAGCATCAACACCGTCATCAAGAAGTTTGCTGATCGTCACTTCGGCATCCACAGTCCAGGGGATGACCTGCATACCCAAAGCGTGTGCTCTGTCGACAATGGCTTTGGTGGTAAATGGAACGTAGAGGGGACTGTTGACAGTGGCGTCGCTCGAGTTGCCAGTACCGTGGTTGGGAGACAGAATAGAGGAACCGATGGAGTGTGCTGCAGCCACCCAATCGCCGGAGAAGTCATCGACGTCCACACCGCCGAGCCAGGGGTATACGCTGTTCTCGAGCCAAGGGTAGGTCTTGTTGGTTGGGTCAGGCACGACTGTTGTCTCATCGACTAGAGCAACAATGGGTACGGATGGGTATGCAGCGTGGATACCGATTAGTGTGCGCCAGTCGAAAGATTGAATAGAAGTACGAGACTCAAAGCCGTGCTTCTTGAGTATAGGGATCAGGTCAGTGACATATGTGTCCACAGACAGTGTCTGGTTGGGTGCAGTGGGGTCGAGTTTAGTCTCGAGGTTGATTGTCACGCCCTTGTCTCCATAGCAATTCACGAGTTCCAGGACCTCTTCAAGGGTTGCGATAGTGGTACCGGGATGAACTTGGATTAATCAGCAATGCTTTCCAATGGCACATTCGGTTTGAAACACATACGCTCTTGCTGAGGATGACCTGCAAGCTGTAGAGAACAATCCAGTGTTTTGACTTGTGCAAGAGTCAAGTTGGCAATGTAATCACCCACGTAGTCACCAGTACACTTTGTTGGGTAGATCCAGTGCTGTCGAAAAGATTAGCCCAGTGATCAGAAGATATTTTGTATGATACCCACGTCGTGCCAGATTACTGGAACACCATCTTTGGTGAAAACAGTGTCCATCTCAAGCACATCAACTCCGACCTCCTGAACTAGCGTGAGCTGTACGTTCTCGTATACAGTGGATATCATCAAATTACCAAAGCATGCGCGAAAGCCTATTACAGATTAGTCAAAATTGTCATTTACAGACTCCAGCAGGTGCTCGTTCTTACCCAAAGCGACTCCTCACTTCTCATACCCAGACCGCCTCGGTGACCTTGGACCTCGACACGGCCGGTCTTGTCCAGGTACGGGATAGTGAATGGCATAGCATTGACGGCATTTATCGCCGCAAGACTGGCGACAAAAGCGAAAGTGGGTGCCATTGTGAGGGCAGATCAGCAAGGCAATACAGCAGATGATAGAGGCAGATACAAAGCTAAGCAAGAGCAGGACCAAACTTGTGAGATAAGACACTGAACTTATACCTTGCCATACACTGCTGATCCCGGCCACCTTTAAGCCGGAGTCCGCACGTGTAGGTACTGATACGCCGTTGCTGATATGTAGTTCACTTGGCAAAGCAAGCCATACAGCTCCTGCCGTGTTGACACTTCCTATACCGGTGGACGAGCTCGATCGCATGTTGCACTTCGATCGATGTGACACTTGAAGTGAGGCCATAGCGTACCGTCAGAACCCATGATCCAAATCACACATTCACGCAAGAACGGGAGACTTGAGTCGGTGCATCTTCATATTGAAGAGGGATGCGAAATGTTTCGATCATGACGTGCTAAAGTTCGCCAAGAAACGATCAACAGGTTCGACCACGCTGCCAATAACTTGGCACTGCGCCTCCGTGGGGCTTCTGGACATGCAAGCCCTCGAAGCGGTCGAGGTGTAAAGAAAGGATGAAGACAGACAATTGTTTCTCAGTGTGGGCGTCCATCGAACTTCCGATCTTCTCTGATCCGGAGAAAATTGACTTTTCAGATGCATTATCTCTTCTTCCCTCTTCGACAGTTCCTAGATATATAATACTTCCAGAACCGATGCTGCTAGATAGACGACACAATGATTTCTTGCACCGAATGACATGGCTCTCACACCTTGCATACATTGAACTTAGCAACCGAAGGATCATGGTCCGAGATCTGCTGGGCCTGGGTAACCCAAGTGTTGATATGGACATGCTCGTACTGTGCCTTGGGCTTGAGAGCCTGGCTGATAAACATGTGATCAAGCTCCTGGCTGTTCATGTCGAATAAGTATGTGTATCTCTCGAGCTCAGGGACGTTCGCGGCCTCATCGAGATCCCTCAGGTTAGAGACGTCTTTGAAGTTCTCGAGAGGTTGGACAAAGGCAAACTCGTTGAAGTCACCAGCGACAATGATCTTGGCATGCTTATCTTCGTCAAGGATATCGGCGACAAATTCCTGTGCATGGTCAGTGTCCAGATTCACAAGAGGTCAACTTTAGGTGACTCACAGCAGTCAGTTGCATCTGTTCCTGACGGTCATCGACACCGCCATTGACGGGAGGACGAGCATCTCCCTCGATAGAGGAAGAACCTCCCTTGCTACCAAAGTGAACGTTGATGGTGAAGAACGAGTTCTTGCCATCAAGTGTCTCGAAAGCAGCGACCAATGGCTTGCGACTGGCGGTCCATGCTGAGTTTGTGGGGTCGATAAGACCAGGGTTATATCTGAGCTCAGGGCCAGACAAGACCTCATTGGCTTGAGTGCTTGAGCCAGGATTGGGCTTGCGTAGTTGCAGAATCTTCGGGTTGTAGAGATAAGCAGTGCGAATGTTGCCACCAGGTGCACCGCCGTTCTTATCGTCAACAGGATCGATCTGAGTAAACTCGTATACAGGTCCACCAAGATTGCTGATTGCCGAAGTCAAAGTGCTGAGTGTCAGGTTAGCGGACACAACTGCATCATTCGTCTCTCCGTTGTTATCCTGGATCTCCTGCACAAATATAAGGTCAGGACTGCGAAGGTATTCAACAATATGAGCTGAAATATTGACAAGGTGGTCTGATCCAGCCCACAGATTCTCCACGTTGTAGGACCCAACGGTGAGACCACCGCAGTCACCATCAGATACAAGACTAGTAGGCGGTGGAAGTACTGGCTCAACACCCTTGGTGATCTTCAAGGCGGTCAGAGGAAGAATTGTGTAGTACCCAAACGAGTAACTGACGACGCCCGTGATATCGCCAAGGACGTCTCCGACTCTAGTGACCTGGGGATTCTTTGAGCCATCGAGGGGTGAGCCAATAATAATGGCTTCAGGGTTGGCATCTGTGGACTACTTGTCAGTGCCTCGATTCTGGTGCTGATAGATCGTCAATGACGCATACCTTTGTCGACAGTGGTCAAGCCACCACGCTTGTTGAGGCCAGTGATTTTCCAGTCTCCAACAACCCATGTGTCGCCGAAGTTGTTTGGCTTGGTCAAAGCGTGAGCTCCCTTGACAGTGACTAGCTCTCCGCTCAGACTCTCCCAGAAGTCCATGCCATAGTTGCGAGGGATCAAGGTCGGGTTATCAACAGAGATCAAACTGACATTGTTCGGGACACCAAATGCATCTCCATTGTCCAATGCGGAGAAAGCCTTTGTGGGAGGGTTGAGAGTGTCCTTGCCTATGACAAGTGGAGTTGCAACACTCCCAGAAGAGAGCTTCTTCACAAGCTTGGGGTTGATGATCTCAGTTAAGTATACGTAAGCTTTGCTTGACCTGTATTCAGTAATGGTGCCGTTGAGCTGTATGACATCGCCGACTGTCAAGTTTTTGCCAAAGTTTTTGTCGAAGACATAGGCAGATTCTGAGGTTCTGTCATCCCTGTCAGGAGTAGTGGATCGTATCCATATACCGTTTGGTCCTTTGGCAGTGACGAGACCGTTCACGTAGGTTACGTTCTTTCCGTTATATGGAGAGAGATATCTGTTGCCATTGATCTCGGCGATAGTCTCAGCTGACACAAGCTGTCCAGTAAAAGAAGCGGCCGCCAACAATTGGAGGTAGATATTTGAAGTCTTCATATCTGTGAGAAAGAAAGAGAAAGAACTGGAGTGCTGTAAAATATATCGGTCGCGTGCAGCTTTATGATATACCAGACAAGATCTCGACCTCCTTAGTATTGCAGCGATGGCGAAGCGATGTCGCCACGGCTGATATGCACGAATTCATGTGCATATCAACACGTTTTCAGGGACAGTTGATCTTGATTGGAGCCGTGAATGGCAGGTCGCAAGGGCTATAGAGACGGCGGTCGATCTCGCGGCCATGGCAAACCTTGGCAGAGAACTTGCCTGGGTTGTCATTCCCCTCTTATCTTCACATCGTGTCGGGACTCGCCTCTGATGATTGGTTATCTGACATTATCCCCCAAGGATACTGCAGATTGTGCCAAGTCCATGCCGTATGCTTGTTTGGACATTGGTCGCACCTGCTCCGCGTCGATGCAAAATCACGTCCACGCGTGCGCATCTGCACCGAGAGCACGAAGCCTCGGAATGCGCCTCGACTCCATCACATTTACCAGATCAGGCAGGTCATCGGCTGAAATCTGAATTGCGCCTGCGAGAGGATCCGGAAATCGCCTAGGCATTGGACACTCGAGGAAGAGCTCAGATGAAGTTCGTCAAGAGCAAACAGATTCAAGGAAGAGATTAACCGAGGCTTTGCCGCTAGGAAGACTCCTACCGGCGATGCCATACACCCAGCTCCGGACCTTCCAGTCATGCCAGATGTGGACAAAATTCCGCTTGAGATATCTGGAGACCAGGAGCTCCCATCGATAGTCGACGGTCTCAATTTCTTGCAACGCACAATACTGCATGTCCACTTCCAGCGAAAACTACCAATCAAAATCACCGAGCTTGCGAGAAGGATTTCCGTGACCCTCGACCACAAACCTAATCAAGTCGACATCATACACTGTGTCGACAAACTCGCACGAGACTTTGTGGGATCAAATAATGTCAATTATGTTGACTCATACGGCGACCCTGGGACCCGTAGACAAGGCGGCGAAGATGCCGCAACTGACCAAGCATATACCACAATTATTCCTGCTTTGACGCGCGTCATATTTCCTGTGCGAGGGGAGCATGGGTCCAAGCACAATTGGGAGAAGTCAGCACCACCTGCAGTGTACATACCTGCGCTGCCTGCGGTTCTCGTCAATGGATTCGAGGTCAGTGGTCGCACTAGCATTCCGCCCTACGACCCTGACGATATTGTCGACAATCTAAGGCGCAGGATGAAAGGCGACTCTAAGGCTGATATGCAAGCGATGCAGCCATGGTTTCGCGATTGGAATGGTCGTGTAGAGCGATTGGACTCGGCTAGTTATTCTTTCCAAGGTAAGATACGAAAGACATCCGAAAACATCGTGGAAGTCACCGAGCTTCCTCCACGGCTGTGGACGCATGACTTCATGAAGATCCTGGATCGTGAGTCATTGGTTAAAGACTACCGCGAACGTACAGCAGGCAAGGATGTAGATTCCAAGATCAGGCTTCACGAACAGCACATGGATGTCGCAACACTGGAGACATTGGAAGCTAAACTAGGTCTCCATAAGATCATATCGACGCAAGAAATGGTTGCTCTAGATGAGGAAGGACAAGTGTGCAAATATGCTACGACCCTCGATATCCTGGAGGACTTCTACCATATCAGATCGCGGGTACTACTCGAAAGAGAAGCAAGACTTGCTCCAGAAGTTGAGACGAGAGTTACAGCTGTGGACCGATCAATCGAGATTCGTACCACTGCTTCTAAAAGGCAGCATAGACTTGTCTCAAGATGAAGATAGTCTACTCAAAGAGTTGCAACAACACGACTTCACTGCCATCAGCCATGACGAAGGCCCGCCGACCAAAAAGAGGAAACGCGGCTCTGACACCGCATTGTCTGGTTATAAACATCTGCTTGACATGACAGTTCTGTCCATGACACAAGGACCTATGCAAGAGCTCAAATCCTTGATCGTCAACAAGGAAGCTGAGATCGCCAAGCTTGAGGAGACATCCATTCCAGACTTGTGGGAAACTGACCTCCTGGCATTTGAGCAAGCGTGGAGGCACCAGAAATTACTCTATAAGCTCGACAGATCGTTTGTCAACATTTTGTCTGGCGACGATGTGCTGCCCGGCGGCGATACTCAAGATTGTGAGAATGTTAATGAATGATGCAGTCATTGGGGATATCGATTATATCCCGGATATCAAGATGGCTGGGAAAGATTTGTCCCTCGTGTTTTGTAGGGTATAAGTATTCTTCTAGACTACTTGCAAAACCTCAATCTCATTCCCCAGACCCCAGATTCAAACACACCTTGCAGCAGATCAATACCAACAATAAAGCCAACCGCTTTGCCTCCCCTCTCTCCTCTCGCTAGTTGGCCTCGCCACCGCAAGAATCGATATAACCTACACCTCCCCCTTCTTCAGATAATTCCATCCATCCTCTCGACAGTATCCGCGTCTGCTGGGACACTGATGAGCTCTTCGACTTGGCTCTCTTCCTCGTCAAGAAAGAAGCATATACAAACCATTGGCCTTTAGGTTTCAGCTTTGTAGACAAGTCAATCTGGATTGGATCAGATTGAGATTCGGATGCTGGACATGGGGGGGGGGGGAAAGTAAGTATTTTGAGATATCTCCAGGGTTGATGCTAAAAGGGTATGTTAATGAACTTTTCAGGAGGAAGTTTTCAAAAGGACGAGAGATAGGAGTTCTAATAGAAAGTACTAACGAAAGATAAAAACGCAGGAAATATGCTTTTCTATATGGAAGCATAGGATGTCAAATGCTAATTATAGTATGAAATATGCTTGATAATGGTACTTCGGAGTGGTTTCCGATCACGAAGTGGACACCGCTGCCATCGCTGGTGCGAAATGAGCTGAAGAGAGATCAGGTTCGGGCTGCTTGACTCTGGGCACTTGAAGTTTCTACTCAGTGAGCATGGTTTGGAGGATGTTCAGAGGGGTGTTGGGAAGAAATGTTGGAAGGCGTGAAGTATCTGGTTGCGAGGGTTTGATCCTGACTGATTTCCATTCAATTGTTTTGTCCCGAGTGCTCTTATCGGGTGGTGGTTCTGATGTCTCCTGGACATCGCGTCAAGTGGAGTGGTGGGTTTGTTGACATCCATCCTGTGTCCCGATTCGATTTCTATCGGCGTAGCTAGAAATGGCCGTCGTCGGTGCCTGATCGTGGTCCTCACAACATGCCACCATGAACACATTTTCCGTTCATGATGATGACGATGATGACGAGTAAAGACGGCGAAAGAGGAGCGTCTCCTGGTGAACCAGTGCGTCGTATCGGCGACCAGCGTGGTAGATCGAGACGTGAAGGTCCAGAATCCGCCATATCGCGATATTAGAGCCAAATCTCAAAACCCAGTTCTCGTTCGAAAAGCATATGTTTCCAAAGGTGTAGCTCAACCCATGACTCTCATGATCGCTCTCACCACAGTATCTTCTCGATACTCAGGATCATCCATTCCACACCTGGCATCAACCAAAAAGTCTGCGTTACACGTTAGCGTCCTTATCTCATCTCTCTTACACTTGTTCTTGCACTTACCATCAAGCAATGCTTCAACAGCCACACTGACCTCCCCTTCGTCTCTCCTCACAACAAGCCTATCCCGATCCCTGTCGAACCACCCCCCTTGATTCACCACAAACCCGGCAACTTGCAATGCAGACCACCAACCAGGTTCACTGCCAGTCAACTTATCAAAACAGCTCCATACGAGGCGTTGATCCATCATTCGTATGACTTTTTGCTTGACTTGCTGCTCGGGTTCGCCATTGAAGTAAGAGGCGTACACGCGACGGAAGAGTGCAGAAGGGGGACCTGGGGTGTAGACGATGGAGTAGGACTTGTTTATTGTGGTGTGGTAGAGGCGACGGGCGAGATCTTGGAAGTTTTGAGTGGAGGCCGCGGTGGTGAGCGTGGAGGGGTGGTAGGGGAGGGTTGTGGGTGTGAGACCAAAAAACGCAGGTCCAGAGAACGATGTTGATGGCAGGATTTGTGTGGATGGTTGCTGTTGAACCGGTGTTTCGTAGGATGGTTGTTGTTGGACTGGTATATCGTAAGATAAGCTTGCCGCTGGTGAAGGATAGACTTGTTGTGCTGGT
Source organism: Aureobasidium sp. EXF-8845 (assembly GCA_024195465.1). Taxonomy (NCBI): domain Eukaryota; kingdom Fungi; phylum Ascomycota; class Dothideomycetes; order Dothideales; family Saccotheciaceae; genus Aureobasidium; species Aureobasidium sp. EXF-8845. The sequence continues at coordinate 6,960 of SWBH01000087.1, read as the reverse complement.
GAAGAATGGTCGATTTCCTTTGCTTCCACCATGTATACTTCCTTTCCACCATTTGACGTCTTTTCCTGTACATCCTCGCTTTCGATGATTGTTTTGAACTCCTTCATTGCATCTCTGATTCCCTCTGCCAGGTCTGCGGAGCCTCGATCATTTTCAGCGTCGATTGTCCGTAGATATCCCAATACTCTGTCATTCAGTCCTAGAAAACAACCACTCAATCTCTCTATCGTTGTTTCCAAGTCTGAGATTTGAGTCGTCAAAGTAGCGATTGTATCTTCTTTTCTTTGTCGATATGCTCGTTGAGCTTTACAGCTCTGCGCTCGTCGATGTTGAGCAGCGGCATCGTCCAGTTGTGAAATTGGCGGTTTGGCTTTATATTTGCGAGGTTTCGTCATTTTAGTATTGTTGGAAGTTTTACTCGCCAAATTTGGGGAGAATTGTGGTTAAAAGCAATGGCTTGTGGTTTGATGAATATACAGTCCTTAAGGTCGGGTGGTGTTACTCAGACCACGTCCAAACTCTATTTTTCGATGGGGAAGCCGTTGCTGGGCGAGCTTCTGCTGTGACGTGCTTCACGTATGCTTGGGTGTCTATCTTTTCGAGATCTGTGATGGAGGCGAGTACAAACAGCTTCGACAATTGTGAAACCTTGTCGGCGGCCGTATCGCATTTATCAACGGAAGGTGTGACTGGAGTGTCCGTGTTCACAAGGAAAAGCTTGTCGATCAAGATTCTCTGGGCATCATCATGGAGGAGTTCAAATGACAATTGTTTCTTGACGAGTGCTTGAGGTATGCTAAAGAATGGACGGTCAAATGAGTCACTCCGAATAGTAGACAAGAACTCCAATGGTTACAAGAAGCAGTCGATGTGTTTTTGGAACTGTGGAAAGTCGAAAGCAGATCGCCCTCACGAGGCGACTAAGCAAAAGATATAATGAATTACAATCTACTGGATGCGACCATATTGATCAAGTTCTCTACGTATAGCAGCATGCTTGTCGAACATAACCACCGGATCAATGTCAGGTCTAGATGCAGATAAAGGTAAATCGAAATCGTGCATTGCAGATGGCAATCGCGACATTTGCACTACAGCTGTCAGTGTCTACACCGCTAGTCTCATAGGTGCATGCGAGGTCAGAAACAAGGCGGACCATTCCGTAGGGCTGGTTGGCGGCTAATTGTAGAATCGCCACTGTAAAGCGATGAAGACTGTACCAAATACCAGGTATGTGCTCAGATCTGGCATAGTACAAGGCTCGTTGCATGATACTATCCGTCAGCAGGTATGTGTAAGCTTGAGCCCAAGCGAGTGGTCCAATCTAGACCTAGCTAGAACTTGGTAATCGGGCAGAAGAAAGTATAGAACTCGTTGTATGGTGGTGGGTATTTGAAGAAAAGTAGAAGAAAGAAGATGAAAAGGTTCGTGTGACCTGTTTTTTGAGCCTTTGAGAAAGCAATATTGGAGGTCGTCTAGACCGAAACGCCAGAGTGCATGCAAATTCATCCAATTCTCAGAGAACAAAACGCCATAGATGCAGTCAGAAAAGGGATGTCGTGGGAAGAGGAGCGGGAAGAGGAAGAGGTGACAATCAAGAATCTTCCATCTTGACATCCTCGTAACCGTCTTCGTCATCTTCATCATCGTCGTCTTCGTCGTCATCTTCAGCCTCGTCAGCGACTTCTTCCTTGACGGCTGAAGGGTCGATGTTGACGGTTCTCTCATATTCAGGGTTGAGTTTGTAGTTCATGGCAAATTTACCACTGCGCATAAGAGTAGCGATCTTTTCGACGTTCTGCTTGATAAAAGCCTCAGGCTGATGTAAGCGCTGTTTGAGAGCCTTGAGTGACCAGTAGCGGTATTGCTTGAAGCAATCTGTGAGAAGATCGAACAGCTCTTCTTGACTGACACGAACGGCTTTTTCTTGTTGCTTCTTGACAGGCTTCTTTGCTTGGGTGGCCTTGATGAAACTGCTGAAGGCTTGGTTGGCCTGGGTGTTGGAGTGGACGGTTGCGTCTGCGCCGGACTCGAAGCGGGTGGTGCGTTTGGGCTGGAACATTTCCATGAAGCGTTGATCGGTCAGACGGCGGTATTCGTCGTTCTCGACGGCGGTGACAGCCATCTCGGCCTTGACGAAGCCTGCGAGGGCGGTTTGTTCTGCGAGAGTCAGCATGACGATACAAGTCAGAGAGGAGCAGGAAAGGACGATACTGGGAATGGACGAAGTGTAAGGCTTGTTCTTGTTGACTTTGTAGTTCATGCCTCTGGTATCTTTTCTGACACGGTTGGGGTTCCAGGCCTTGAAACCAGGCTGATCGCGCTCGGAGAAGACGACCGTGTTGTTGTACTGGCCTCTCGAGCTGCTCAGGTCGTAGAGTTTGGGTACATTGTGGTGCTTGGGCAGGTCGTGTAGCTTCATCTGGATCTTTTGACTGCCGTCGGCGTTTGGCTGGTGGTAGACGCGGACCTTACCAATCTCGATTTCCTCGTCGTCGGCGATGTCTGCCCAGGCGGTCCAGAGCCATTTGGGAAGTCTGCAGAGCCAGGCCTGTTGCTCTTCCTCTGACCGCGGCATCTGACACTCGCCCGTATCTTCAAACTCGTCGGCCTCGTGCTCGGGCTTGATGCTGGCTCCATCTTCGGCCTTGATTCCGTTGGACGACATGATGTGACAATGCGCGACAGAGAGAGACGAAGATGCGGCCTCGCTGTCGCCCTTGGTTGCTTCCTATCGATTGTTGACGCACAGACCTTTTGAGATCCCCGGATTTTGCTGGTGACGTCGAAACGACCATCAATCAACACTCGGTTCGCACCTTCCTTCACCTGCTGCACAATCACCACGTCTTTCCCTGGCCTGCTGAGCGAGTTGCACCTTCCTCTTCCTATCAACTAAGCCGTATCTTCCAACACCGAAGATCCAATCCTCAGAACGGCATCGACCATGGCCGCCGACCAAGTGACCAACGCCCTTCTCGCTCTGGAAGATGCTCAAGCGAGCAAGAAGATCCAAGGCTATAACGATTTGCTCGACAAGATACTCTCACAACCCGACCAGCTCTCCTCAAATCTCGTCGCCTACGTCCAGTCCATCCTCGGTGATTCTGTCGGCATCGTCACATCACGCCCTCTACTCGCCTCGTTTGTCGACAAGCTCGCCTCTCTCCCCGATGCCGACATCAAGATCGCTGTCGGTACCCAAGCCATCGACGCCCTCGCTCCCAAGGTCGTCTCGTTCGAAGACCAAGACAGCGCTCTCAAACTCATGCTAGCCGATAGCTACGAACAGAACGAAGACTTTACCTCATCCGCAAAGGTCCTACAGCACATTACGCTAGACTCATCACAACGCCACGTTACCGACGATGACAAGGCAAAGATCTGGATCCGCATCACTCGCTGCTATCTTGAGGAGGACGACCCTACAAATGCTCTCTCATACCTCAACAGAGTCAAGAATGTTATTCACAATGTTCAAGACCAACCCACAAAGCTACAATTTCAGCTCTCCCAAGCTCGCATCTCAGATTCCCAACGCAACTTCCTCGACGCTTCCAACAGCTATCTGAACCTGTCTCTGGAACCCGTCATCGATGAGGAGGAACGTCTACAAGCTCTGTCGGCTGCAATCATCTGCGCCGTTCTCGCCCCTGCAGGTCCCAAACGCGCACGTCAACTCGCACGTCTGTACAAGGATGACCGCACTCCACAATGCGACGAATTCGCGATTTTAGAAAACATCTTCTTGGACCGTGTCCTCTCGCCCGCCGAAGTCAAGGCCTTTGCCGAAAAGCTGCAGCCCCACCAAATGGCAAAGACCGCTGACGGCAGCACTGTGCTCGACAAGGCTGTCCTCGAACACAATCTGCTTGGTGTATCCAAGATCTACTCCAATATCCCTGTCACAAATCTCGGCACTATGCTGGGCGTCGACGCCGACCGCGCTGAAGCTTATGCTGCACAGATGATCGAGCAAGGTCGTCTCTCGGGCTACATTGACCAAATCGATGGTTTGATCTACTTTAGCAACGAAACAAGTAACGGAGAAGGCGCGAAGACGAGCAGTGCTAGCGTTGGCACCAGAGAATTGAGGATGTGGGATGCCAATGTGCAGGGTCTGGCCGAGGAGGTCGAACGTGTCACTACCATGATCCAGACCACTCACCCCGAGTTTTACGAATTGAAGATGGGCGCTTGAACAGAACCATGAAGATATAGTATTTTTGCTACAGGTTTACAATGAAGTAAGGGCATAAGCGGGCGTTCCTCTTCTTACACGGCCACACCTGGCTCAGAGCTATTTATGTAGCTTTCGATCAACGATAAACTCTCCCATATACAATTGAGTATCATATATGCAAGCCACCATTACATCACTCTCTCACAGCGACATTGAGATGCGAACGAAATCATTGATCCACGCTTTGAGATACTCCCAAGGTTGACGGTGAGTACCAAATGCTTCTGTCATCTTCTGATTATTGAGATACAAAAGTGGTGGAGTCTGCGGGTGTTTCAAGGGGCGGAAGAGAGATAGTACGATCAAAGTTATTGTGGTTGAGGCGGTGAGAAGGGGAGGGGTGGATAGTGTTGGAATTGCAGATGTTATTAGAAGGAGTCAAAGGAAAGAGTAGAAAAATGAACAGAAGTAAAGGCAGCAAGAACACAGAGAAATAGTAGCAGTGGGACTGGTGGAAGAAGAAGAAGTGAAGATGGTAGAATCGAGGCGGTAAAGTAGTTGTAAGAAGGAAAACTGAAATACGCAGAGGAGACGCAGAGACAGATGGGTCGAGGGGCAGTCTGTCGAGAAAGGCATTAAATAGTAGACCAGGCGATCAAGAAAGCTTCGCTCTCACTCTTAAACATCATTCAATGGAGGGCAACTCAAGAATTCAACTCCACCAAACGCGACAATGACGAGAGCAAGCAGCAGTCTCAAGGTTGTCAGGCAATACTTGTAACGATATGCACACTTCTTATCCAATGACGTTTCTCGTAAACCTATATCCATTGTGTTTCACGATATGCTTCTTTCCATATTTCGCGAGGCTTTCTCCTGTCGCGTGTACGTTACCCGTACTGTGTTTTCTACCTGTGCGACTGGCCTGTCAAAGTGTGAATCATGTCTATTGCCGTGAATGCTCAGAGTATGCCGCTTTCCGACGGCTCTAACGTCCCCGAACCTATCAATCAAGATGTAATGGAGATATGACAGAGTTCTAGTACTTTTGTTGTACGTCGGATGTTGGATCCGAATTCAGAAAGGAATCGTTGTGGTAATGTTACTCTTCCAAAACGTGTCAAGAACATTTCCGCACGGTGTAGAGACGGAAGTAATCCTGAACAAAGTCAAGAGGTCAGAGACGATGCTCTGACGTATTACCAGGGTCGCAGTATTCTTCTTGTTTGTCGAGATTTTGACAGCTTGGTTGCACACGACCCGTGGCTTTGCGTGGTAACGTGACAAAGGTGGTCGTGTCACCTTGCTCATGTGCTTGATCATCTGAGCTCACACCTGAACAACCTCTGATCTCCATGAGGTATGACTGTACAGAACAGAGCCCAACCATACTTGCCTGACCAGCCCAGCTCTGTTGTGCCGCGTGAACAGAAGTAGCAAAAAGGCAACATATTCAAACAAGCAAAACAAACAAAGCCGTATCGGCAGGATTATTTGTATGAACTTGAGCTTTAGATCTTTTCGGCCACAGGAAACTTAGCTTACCAGATGTTGAGCCCCCTAATCCTGTTGCACAAAGCCAGGAAGGGGTATCGAGGTATCCACAAAAGAAAGGAGAAATTAATTTCCTGTTGAATAATCCAATCGGACTGTTGCGACCCAAAACACAACATGAAAGTAACCTCGCGATTGGTTGATGAAAGGTCATGCAGAGTATCCGGGGATGAACGAAGTTGTTTCGTGGTGGGAACATTCGAGTCATGGGGATATCCTTTGGGCATCAAGAGAAGGGAAAAAAGTCCAAAGGATTGTAAGCGAATAGAGGCTGAATATATCCCAGGCTCGACGAAGAAGTCTTTCGTCAGCAGTAGACAGGGACAAGGGGTTGACGTTGCTGATTTTGGCATCAATGCATGTCCAAGGTTACGGGCGGAGCGGGCTGCGGGAAGGGAAGGGAGCGGCCCTTTCCATCCAACCAGAAATCAGAGAAACGTTGTTTTTTTTCCTTTCTGCCTTCTCTTTTTCTAAATGTGTGACAGTGATAGGCGCGGTCTCGACTTGTCTATCCGCCTGCGAATGGAGAGCTGCACGCGCCCGGAGAGATTTGCACCGATCGTGGGCTGAGAGCAATACCACGCTCGGAAACACCAATGCGACGGGAAGAAGGCCTTGTCTGATTTGAAGCGGGCCTTTTGTCCTTGCATCCGGCGCGGTTGAATGTGAAATCTGGGTATGTCTGCGGTTCTTATTGTTACTGCCCGATTTGCTCGCTTACTGCGCGCGGCTAAAAGATCGCTCGAGTGGAGGGTCGAACGGCAGCCGCTGTGTCAGGGTCAGGTGGTGAGTTCAGGACTTGCTTCAAGATTTAGACATGCAGCAAGGTGTTGCATGATGTCTGGAAGGCGCGATCGCCAGACTCATGGCAAACATGCAGGTGGCTGCTGCTGCCTGCGCATTTTCAACGTGCGAGAAAAGCCGAAGCCTTCAATCTGGGTGTCTCAGCAACTGTAGCGACCCTTGCTAAGTCCCGCTGCGGATGGTGATCCTTCGGAGGATAGGAAAGGTGCACAATGGACGAATGGCATGTATGCAGAACTCGTGATCTCGGTTGAGGACCTTGTTTTTCAGATCATGTCGACATGGAGTGGCTGGTCGCTTTGACCTGCTGCGAAACTGCTCTGGCCAATCGCCGGCCGGCCCGCACCGCCTCTTCTCATGCAAACATGCCCGACTCACGAGGCGCACTACGCATGCCTGCATTACTCGAATACTTCGTG
>SWBH01000086.1:0-22276 GCA_024195465.1 Aureobasidium sp. EXF-8845 | reverse complement strand
GGAAAGAGGCGCTCATGGTCGCTGTTACGGAAAAGAAAGGAACGCAAAAAGATACCTCGGGAAAAGGGAAGGTGCAGCTCGTGAAGAAGGAACTCCTCTTCGTGTGTTCAAATAATTCACCAGTCATCGCGCGCCAACCCCGCAGAAATCATATCCAGGCCGATGCCGGCTGATAACGAGGCCATCTGTGTCATTGCCGTCACGTCTTTGCAACACGCTCGGTCGAATTGCAGAGACTGGCATGTGAAGTGTAGACGTACACGTTACTTTCTTCCGCCGGCTGAATAGGAACGGGCCCTGCTATGGGCGGCCTGGCGCGATGGAGACCGACAGGGTGAGCGGATCTGTATGACGGCAAGCAATTAGAAAACACAACAGCACCACAGCTTCAGCTCGTTCCTTTCCCGGCGAACGCGGCCGTGCGCCGAAGTGACGCGGGTCGCTGTCATGGAGTTAGACCAAATTATCCCCGCCCGAATTTACCGCGGCAGCGACCAAGGACAGCGATTATCAATCGACATGTAGGTGAACAAGACAAGGTCGACGCTTCATCGTAGCATCTACCATCGATAATTGCGCAATATGGCAACTCCTAATCCTCTTGCAGACCAGTCGTCCGACCCCGCGCCTGTTTCGTCCAAGACGTACACAATCGCCGGTGTGCTTACAACTGTATACGGACTGGACGAACTTGCATCATCCGCAAAAGAGGTCGCTGTGCTATGGCTTCTCCACCCTCGACTCCAGGTGCAGTCAATCATGGCACCGGTAGCTGCAGCCTCCATACGTGACTGGAATGGCCGATCCGCCTCCAAGTCTAAAGGCCTGATTGCCGTCTCATTCGATCAGCGTAATCATGGCACACGAGAGGCCACCCCATTGGCAAACGAGAGTTGGAAACAGGGTAACCCGACACATGCCCAGGACATGTTCTCCATCTATAGTCAGTTCATCAGCCTTCTATCTTTTCGAAATGCAATCTGACGTTGATATGAACAGACGGCACAGCTCAAGACACGTCAATGCTGATTGATTACCTCTCCTCCTACACCTTCCCAGACTCTTCGAGAACCATTACCAAGCATCTCGTACTTGGAATTTCACTTGGTGGTCACTCAGTATGGCATTGTATCCTGCATGATCCTCGCATCACCACTGGCGTGGTAGTCATCGGCTGTCCTGACTACAAATTCCTCATGACTGATCGCGCGAAGAAGTCGAAACTCTCTACATGGACAGTTTCGGAGGGCAAAGATTTCCTTGGCTCGACTGACTACCCCGAAGGCTTATGCCGTGCCACTGACAAGTGGGATCCCAAGTCCTTCCTGGTAGGTGACAAGCTCAACCCTACCGATGAGCAGAAGAAGACACTGCGACCTCTGATCAAAGAAAAGCTGGGAGGCAAGCAGATCATGTGTCTCTCTGGTGGAAAAGACAAGCTCGTGCCGTATACTTGTAGTGCGCCTTTCCTCGATTGGATGAAGAGTGGACTTGACAAGAAGGACGGCTGGTTCAACGACCACGGCATTGTGCTGGAAGATGTTGTCGATGAGACTGCAGGTCATGAGTATAGCGCAAAGATGAAGGTTGAGGCAGTACGTTTCATATCCGAGAACCTCGCTGGCGAGGGTAATCTCAAAGCCGGCACCAGAACTTCCAAGATCTAAGTTCGCTCGACATCTCAAGCTTGTATATGCAAATGGTCACTCCACTTATCATTCCATGCATGTTTTCAATCTAGTCATCAGTGGCCTCGACCGGCAACATTTCATGATGGCCGAACTCTGCTCCGGGAAGATCTCGTGGATGAGTCAATCAGTAATACGAGCACAAGATGGTTCCGGTACTTGTCCGAGCATCAGACGTTGGAAGGAGAGACAGCCTCGGCCTTGAACGTGCTGCAACAAAGGTCTGGCTACAAAACGTCATTACTGTCAGAAAGAACGTCGAGTCTCGACTGATATCCAGCAACACATTCTGCTCGCGATTGGACCTGGCAGTAACATGTTCCACCAAGAGTTGGTGATTTCACTTGCTTGTGAATGAGCAGCTGATGGATCCAGCACGAACTTCACAAGTCATGTCTAGCACAATTGACAAAAAGATCGTTGTCGGTGCCTCGGACAACGTTCGGCATCACCTTCCCCGGATTTTCGTCAGCTTTCATGTGCTTTCCCCAGATACTTGGCTTTGTCACTCTGACTTTCTTCAAAGCCTCGGATGAAGGGAGTCAACGTTCAAACGTAACCGCTCAGAGTACCGTCATGGCCAGAATCGCAGCCATGGAGCTGTCGCCGAGGTTCAAGACCTTTTCCCTTGCTATGAATTTCTCAATTCGCCATAGTAGCCACTGATCCGATTGGCTCCGGCCATGTTTCTCGTTGGCCTGTGACGCTGTCTGCTCTCATCGACTACCGGTAAGTCATTTGAAACCCTCGAACCTTTGTGAGAGGTATATATGAGCTCCTGTCTCCCCGCCTTTGTGGCTCCTTCGATATTTTCGTACCCCTGTGAGATCTCGAGTTCCTGTTTCCTATTCCAACCTCGTCTTCAAATCATTATCAGTTCACATAAACGAACACCCATTACATCACATCACCGTCAAGCTGGCAGAAAGACTCAAGAGTATCTTGGGCCACGTCAAGGAAATTCTTCCAAGCATGTCCTCATCAGGTCTCGATGCCGAGGAGCAGCAGTTCCAGGACGAGGTTGCTGCCATCAAGCAATGGTGGAGCGAGCCTCGCTGGAGATTCACCAAGCGTCCTTTCACCGCTGAGCAGATCGCAAACAAGCGTGGAAACTTGAACATTCAACATCCTGGTAATGTCCTTTCGAAAAAGTTGTGGGATATTGTCGAGAAGAGATATGCCGTAAGTTCAAGCGTACAGACCTGGGAAACCACAACTCTCACACTTTGATAGGAAAAAGATGCTAGTTTCACCTACGGATGTCTTGACCCCGTCATGGTCACACAAATGGCCAAGTACCTCGACACAGTCTACGTCTCAGGCTGGCAAAGTTCTTCGACCGCTTCCTCAACCGACGAGCCCGGCCCAGATCTTGCAGACTACCCCTACACAACTGTCCCAGACAAAGTCCAACATCTCTTCATGGCTCAGCTGTTCCACGACCGCAAACAACGCCACGAGAGACTATCGACACCCGCTTCCCAACGTAGTAAACTCGCCAACACCGACTTCCTCCGCCCAGTCGTTGCCGATGCCGACACTGGCCATGGTGGTCTCACAGCCATCATGAAGCTCACAAAATTGTTCGTCGAGAAGGGTGCTGCTGGTATTCACATTGAAGATCAAGCTCCCGGTACAAAGAAGTGTGGACACATGGCCGGCAAAGTGCTCGTCCCTATCAGCGAACACATCAACCGTCTTGTGGCCATTCGTGCCCAAGCAGACATCATGGGCAGCGACTTGCTCGCTGTCGCCCGCACAGACTCTGAAGCCGCCACTCTCATTACCTCAACAATTGATCCTCGCGACCATGCCTTTATCGTTGGTGCAACAAACCCCGCCCTCCAGCCCCTTAGCGAACTTATGGGAGCCGCCGAGGCAGCTGGCAAGTTTGGCGACGAGCTCCAGGCCATTGAAGACCAGTGGACCGAACAAGCACACCTCAAGTTGTTCTCAGAAGCTGTTGCTGACACCATCAACGCTGGTGTTCACGTCAATAAGGCTGAGTTGATCGCTCAATTCGCCACACAAGCCAAGGGCAAGAGCAACTCAGAATCTCGCGCTATTGCCAAGGCCCTCACCGGTGTCGACGTTCACTTCGACTGGGAAGCCGCCCGCACCCGCGAAGGCTACTACCGTTACCGTGGCGGCTGCCAATGTGCCGTCAACCGCGCCATTGCCTACGCACCATACTGCGATATGATATGGATGGAGTCCAAGTTGCCCGACTTTGCTCAAGCTGAAGAGTTTGCATCAGGTGTTCATGCCGTGTGGCCTGAGCAGAAGCTTGCTTACAACCTGAGTCCTTCGTTCAACTGGCAGACTGCCATGAGCACTTCTGACCAAGAGACTTACATTAAGAGACTTGCTAAGTTGGGATACTGCTGGCAGTTTATTACATTGGCTGGTCTGCATCAAACTGCTTTGATTTCTGATTCATTCAGTAAGGACTACGCTGCTCGTGGTATGCGTGCTTACGGCGAGACTATCCAGAGCAAAGAACAAGAGGTAAGCATACTCCCTTTCCCCTGCACACTTTCTAATTCCGCAAATTCTAACAAACCTCACAGAATGGCGTTGAAGTCCTCAAGCACCAGAAATGGTCAGGAGCCAACTATGTCGACGAACTCCTCAAGATGGTCTCTGGTGGTGTCTCCAGTACCGCTGCTATGGGCAAGGGTGTCACAGAAGATCAATTCAAGGCTGTGGATCGTCCTGGAGAGAGTGGCTACAAGGCTGAGGAGAATCACTAGGGTATTGTGAAAGATGAGGAAAGTTGATAGGATTTATGATTGTTAAGAATTAAGTTCTTGTTGATGTTACTTCGTCTAATGTTTGATATGGTGTATCGTAATTCAGCGTGTGATACGTGTTGTATGTTTTGCCTTCCATCATTCCTGGAACCACAAGAAGGTGTACCATACTACGATATTGTTTGCTCTTTGTTCCACATAATGTCGATACTTAAGAACTCGATGCTTCGATCCTTTCCTTGATGGTAAGTAAGCCGTCAGTTCTCCAATATGTTGGCTCAAGCTTCTTAGTACTCTTTGACAAGTCGCGTCCTGCCACTTTATACTTGACTGCGTCTTCCTTCGTCTACCCAAGGCTCACTGTTGTATAAGATTACTGTATCTTGGAAGATCTTACAAGCGTCAAGCGGAATTTTGGCCGTTGTTTGCCGCCTCCTCCTTCACGCTCTCCTCGCCACCCTTACTCTCGTCGACAGCGAGAGAGATTTCGTACAAAGTGTTGTCAGTATCTCATACATCGATCTACTGTGATGTAGGTGACTCACGTCACCCTTAGGGGTCTCCTCGGCCCTCTTCTCCTCCTCCTCCTCCTCCTCCTCCTCGGTTTCAGAAGTGTCACACAGACGAGCTTGAGTAAGGAGTACATCGAGTGCATCGATGAGAACAGATATAAAAATCGCTAGAATCACTCCTACCGGGATCGAGTGCAGCAATATATCTGTTGGCAGTCATAAGTGGCCTGTCTTCGAACTCTTCGAGAACGGCAAGTTAAGCGGGTTCTCTTGTCGATTTTGCTGAAGACATCACTGGTCGTTATGTAATGCTCACACCAGCGGAATATTATGTGATAGAGCTCGATCTCGTCTTCTTTGTCGGTAGTCCGGAAAAGTCGTTGAGGGTCGTATGGTTCTTGCATGCCTTCCCAGCCGTTATCGTGGCTTGTTGGGATCACATACACCATTCTTTTTCTGCTTTGCAACCCTCTCTGGCAGAACGTATGATACGACCGCGGTGATGACGACGATGGGCCTTACGTTCATGTCCTTGGTACGTGCAGCCAGTGAAGTAGTCTAGGGTTGGTCCCGTGATGGTGGGATATGAGGGTCGGATAGGTGATATTCCCCCCCTGCGCAAGGGAGATACACGGCGCTCGAGCTGGCATCCGTTAGATATCCATGATCGAAGATGGCTTGGAAATCAGCTAGACGACCGAAGATGACACGCCACGCTTGACCACCAGTATCAGGGTCGACTGGCTATCATTATGCCAGAAATCGGGATGTTGATTGGATGGCAGAAGATCCAGATCAATGACTTGGTAGTGGACTTAGCGTCGCCTAGGTGGAGACTACCAACAATGGTATGCAAGGCTATTGTTGGTGCAAGAGAGGACTTGTGTGGTGTGGAGACATATATACAGAATGCGGGATAATATAGTGGGCACGAAGAGCCGTATGTGAGGCAAGCGCACCTCATGGTCAAGGGAGATTTCGATAGTAAGGGGATTGATTCTAGACCCAAGACCACAGATATCTTGCCAAGGCCCATGTCGTGGGCAAGGATGATCTCTGAGATGAGCTACGGTGTAGTTTCTGCACCAGCTGCCATAAAGTACGCCGGTGTGCAGGAGAAATCTCGTCCTTAGATCAAGCACGCTCGATATCCATAGACTTTGATCGAGATAGCTTTTATTCCTTGGCTACAATCTTACCGAGTGTGATGCCAATCTTGAGGTACATGGTGATCTGCGGTACTCAGTCACGTAGCGTGCCTGAAAAGCAATGGAGCAGAGCGAACGAGGAGGTTCAGTCTCGCTTATGACGACCCAACACATCGCTGTGATATTTCTTTGCGTAGATATGGCGGAAAGCGAGCTGGTCACATGGGTGGTCTCTGAGTGAGCTTGGTATATCAACAAATTTGAGGGGGAGCGGTCTGGTTATCCAACCGTTTGACGTCCAAGGCTTGCTGTACGCTGCTGGTCGACGTACGAGCAAGTTCTGCGGAGTCGGTGGTTGGCAAGAACTCTGGTTCGGAAGTTACATCAGGCACTCTTTGCCCTTGGGTGACAGGCTGTGGTGCTTGACCTCCTCCAGAGATGGGTCATGACGTGAAAACATCAAGACGCTGTTATAGCTTTGCGATGCGAGAAGGTCTGACCTCGGGCTGATATATAGAAAGTATTGAATGAGCGAACCAGTTGTACACATGCAGGAGCAGTGGGCTTGGTACTGAGCAATGTAGACTCTGTATTCCGGAAAGGCGTTTCGGGTGGGAGGGCGGTATGCAGATCAAGAGGTCTCAGCGTTCTTGGCAGCTATCGTATAGAGGTATATACATGGATGTTGGGCTGCACAGGCACTGGTCGCTTGGAGGTTGCTGGAGTTGTGTCGAGGGAGCAGGATTGCAAAGACGTCTTCAGGGAGAGCTCCGTATGGTTGGAAGCTGGTTTTAGAACAAAGGCATCGGCCTCTATCCTGACAGCGGCCTCTACTCATTCACCAACTTGAGCTAAAAGCTGAGCTATGTGAAGCCACTTGATTTGGGGTTGGCCGTTGATAAAAATCTCCTATTGTTCGACTGGAAGCTCTTTGACCATGCGCTGAAGCTCAATGCGAGCGAGTCTAGTGGTGGCGGAGTCCACGGTCTCTTGGAGTTGGAGTCTACGGTTTCTGTTTAGGTGTCGCTGTGCTTTGGAGTTCTTGCCGGTATGAACTTGGATGGACCTCGTCGAGACGAATCTAGGTGGCGATAGCGACGTCCAAGGAGACGAAACAGTGATGGTCTACTTGCTCTCTTGAGCTGAAGGTGTTCTAGATGACGTCCAGCAGTGTGAGCTTCTTGAACCTCTTTGGGACGGGTCTGAGCGATGATAGCTTCGGCGTGAAGAGCAGCCTCCTGTGCCCGTCCTAGAAAAACATGTAAGCTGGTCTGAAAGGAAGGAAAGGCGCAAGGCTGGACAAACCGATGCAGTGGTACCATGGCAACAGGTCTGATGGGTTGCCAGGAAGTGGGTGTCACCTTGTCGAAGTTGTCGAGGAAAGTTGGCTTTGGAGCTTTCTAGTTGGGGAGTCATCGTCGTGCCTGAATTCATCAGTACAATTTCCAACACAGCGTATCAAAGAGCAAATTCACATCCACTCGTCGAGGGAAGCATAATCATCCACTTGGCGTATCCGTACTCAGAAGTGGTGCGCAAGAGGTCTCCGCGGATCGTATCTGACGAGGTGTGGGATGATCCCGGCGGAAGACAAAGCTCAGGCGATGGAGACTTGGACCGTAACCTCTGATATACATGACGATGGAGGGCGACTCGGTGATGCGAGGCACAGAATTGGCTGTAGATAAGGCAAAGCTCCAAGATATATACTAAAGACGAGAAAAAACCATCTGGATCATCGTTGAGCATCTTGAATGTGCCGCAAGTGTTGGTGAGCTTCCGGTTCTTGTTGATTTGAATGACCGCTAGAAGTATTGGCTGGAGAGTGACCATGAGGAGTAAGGACCAGAAGTGAGGAGAGGGTGAGCGGCTATGGGAAGCATTCAAGCCATGATATATATATATATATATATATAGATATATATCGATGAAGAAGGAAGAAGTTGGAGGATGGCGCGAGATCGACGGACTTATATGCCTGCTCTGCAATGGCGCAGTAGAATGGAAGCTCGACCATTGCTCTAGCCGCTCGTGTCGAGAGAATGCGGAAGAAGTGCAGGAATGAAACAAAGAAGGAAGAAGAAGGAAGCGGCGAGCGGTAGAAACAGGAGCACAACAAGAAGGAACGAGCCAAACACCTGCACAAGAAAATGTCAGCATCTCAAAGAAACAAATCAAGCAATTGAACACATGATGGAGACCAGGACACTGACTGTCAGCACAACAAGCAGCACAGAATGAAAGGCGATGAGAAAGAAAGATGACTGATGGATGTAGATTGCTCCGATCTGGAGCCAACAAGTTCGGGGAAGCAAGCTTCAGCAAACGACGAGCTTACGTGCATACTCCAAGCTCTCCTTTCAGCTCTCCAAAAAGCCCCACACCTCAGGTCTCGAACACAGTCTCTACGTCCTTCCAATCCCCTTTGTCTCTACGTTCCCAGTATCCATGTTTCCCCGTGCTCAACCTCCATACTTCTTCATCTCCTTCCTCTCCTTTAGCCAGCTCGAAGAATTTAGGTTTCCACTCTACTCCATGTGTTTCCAAGACCTTTCTTCTTGCGCGTTGGCGCTCTTCAAGTCTGGCTTTCAAGGCTTCTGCTTCGTCTGCTTTGCCATCTTCTAACGCGCGTTGATCTGGACGCAAACGTGAGTCAGTGGGTGAGATTGCTGTTTTGTCTGCTTCGTCGATTTGGTTAAGACAAGCTGCAAACGAAGTATAGCCGTAGACTTTCGGTGCGTTGGGGACAAGAGGGCCAGCTGTCCAAACAATTTCGCCGGTGTCCGTGCGGGAAAGACTTTCAATCCATTTGCCTGTCAAAGTGGTTGAAAGAGGCGAGGATGAAGAAGCGTTGTAGAACTGTGCTGTTACTTCTTCACTACGGCCGGAGAAGATACCTCCAGCTTTGAAGGTGACGACGGCTTTTGATCCATTGGTTTCGTTGACAATCGTCATGCTTTCGACGGGTTCAATGTACTTCTCGCCTGCAATCACATTGCGGAGGAAACATGTTGCCAGGGTCCAAGAATACTTCTCGCCGTTCACGTTGTGCAGAACCAGTCTCATCTTGCCTTCTGTATTGAGTTCAGCACTTTTACCCCAGAATTTCTGAGTAGGCTGTTGGGACTGAGACAATGACCATGCTGAGTCCAAGGCGTCGGCTTGGAAAGCCATACGTACAGGTCGGTGACATACTTTCTCGGAGACAAAGCGGAAGCCAAGATCCGAGCGGATGAGTTCGTATGTCTCACCAAGCATTGGGTTGAAGGGTTTGCGGATCGCTCTTTCTTTGACACGATTGCTGGCAAAGTTTGAGATGGCGAATGCAGCAATGTAGACAAGTCTGTCGAGAGCCTTGTCTGGCGATAATAGTGAAGAAGCCTTGTGCAATAGGTCAACAGACTCGAAAGGTTCGGCAAGGCGCTGCAAGGCTGAGAGTGGCTCGTTCGCGGTAACAGGCATGCTGACAGTACTAAGATCCTTTCCTGCATTCTTCCTAAGGAAGCCAATGAGTGACGGAGGTGGCTGTTTAGGTGGTGATATGGTTGCACGGTATGTGATCTTCGGTAGCGGAGAGCTCAAAGGTGTAGGTTTAGCAGGGAAGAGAGAAGTTTGGCCGTGTACAGTGGTATCATTCGACAGCTCTGTGGCGTCTCCTGCATCACTGCTAGTGTCCGAGTCCCCACCGTTAGAGGTGATGTCTTGGAAGTCTTGATCGTCGTCTTCCCGAGTGATCTCGCTCGATCTGCGGATTGAAAGAAGTTGCGAAGGAACATCCTCGGCATCGAAGAATTCCTGCGAAGACACTGAGTCGATAGACATGCGAGAAGCAGCAGGTGCGAGCAAGTTCGGGTTGATAGGCATACGGCGAGCTTTTGACTCTTGCAGGAGAGCAGAGAAGTCATTCACCACACTGTCTAGATCGCGAAGGAGAGCCAGACATCTCTCATGAGTTTCTTGCATAGTGATAGAAGCAGTATGGGGTGGTTTGCTAGAATAGCTGGGCGCAGGAGAAGTCGGATGAGAAGTCGTGGGTGAGGAGCCGTTGGGAACTTCAAGCTGTTGGCCCGAAGTCTTGCGCTTGAATCCAGGAGGTTCCTTGCTAGCGGCACTTGACTTGCGCTTCCAGAATGGCAGTCTTTCCGAGTGTCCAGTAGTGGAAGAAGTGTCGGCATCTGCGAAGAAAGGGTTCGCGAAAGACTCGACAGATGATGCGCTGGGTGAGGCAGCCGCATTTGAAGGAGACATCTTGACACCAGTATCTTGAGCAAGCCTACGCAAAGCGTCGCGAGAACCAGAAATTCTGCTGACAATCTCCTCCGCTCGTTCCCACTCGACTGATGTGACAGCTTCCGAAGTGCCAGGGAAGGGGTTTCTGTTCTGAGTAAAGACTGCCGGAGTAGAAGGACCAGAAACAGCAATGGTCGAAGCACGTTCGAGAGCCTCTCTCCACGCCTCAAAGTCTTTCTGATTGCTGGCCCTGAGATGCCAGACCTCGGCACCAGAATCGACGGAAAACTCACGAGTCTTGGAATCCGCTCCGACAGCGACTAGAGACAGAGGCACAGCGCCACGCAAAGCCGAAGCATGGCTGTTACGATAGTAGGAAAGCGTTCCAGAGGTAAAGTCGAGGGAAAAGAAACGACGAGCATAGCCCTGACCCTTCTTTCTGCGACGCTTTCCCAAAGTGCCACTGTGAATATCGTGTGGCATGAGCGATGGGATGAATGAGGATCTTCTTCCCTTAGCAGATTGTATAGATTCCAACTCTTTTCCCAATGACTCGACAGAAGCACCAGGCGTGGCAGCGATACGTGGGCTGGCTTTGAGATTGGGCGTACTCGGTTGAGCCTTGAGTTGAGCTCTAGACTTTGGTGGGGCGTTTGTAGGATGTGTCATGAGAACCAGTGTCGCAGTCTTTGAGACGGTCTTGCTGAAGGTGTTGTCAAAGACGAGACCGTACATGCCTCCTTGTCCAGGTGCAACATCGTAGGTGCCCACTCTGACTTTATCAGCCTCGCAGTTGCCTACCCACTCGACACAGCGCAAGCCAATGTTGTGTAGCTTCTCCATGACAGTGCTGGCCTCGTGTTTGGCAATAGAGCTCCGTCTCTTTCTTCCATCATTCGAGTGTTCGTCGTTACTGTGGGCGCTCGGTGGAGGTTCAAGGGTTGCAGACGACGAAGTGGCCATTCCAGGAGCGAGTCCATTTTTGGTTCCAGGATGTTTGAAGATGCCAAAGTTGATACTTTTCTTGTGCGGTTGCACACTCCATCCAATTGAGTGGCCTTCGTTGACGTTGACCCATCGTACAATGTAGCTCTATTGTTGTCGTCGCTCGTCAGCCGTGTAACTTGTATACACTTTCGGACCGATCCGGGACCCTCTCCAAGGCATCAACTCACCCTTGAATGGATCTGCAGATTCTCCATTCTTTCGGCTGTTCCGTTCAAAGTCTAGGACGCGACAGTCACAACATCAAAAGACTACGTGTTTTCTTCAGGAATGTTCGACAAAGGTAAATCCAGGGATGAAGCAAAGAAAGGGCTCAGCCTAAGGTTGTGTCAGCTCTTGGAACCTCGCGACCAACGGCCCTTTCTAATAAAACGCCGATGTTCCGGATCTTACGATTTCCGAGTCCGAATTGTTTCTCTTGCCTCGCTCTCGTCAGCAAATGTTGGCAGTAATCCTTGCGAGGCTGGACGGTCTTTATTAACCTGGGTCGCAAGCTCTTTCGATAAGATTCTCGTTCAGAAGAACACGCGGCCGTAAATCAATACGCTCGTTCGCGAGGGTTTCCTGTTCTCGTTTCTGCCCTGCTCCTACCTCAGTTTCATCATCTGGCAGGCGGTGACGGCGCCAAGTCCGAGCTCTCTCGCTGTCGATCGTGCACATCCATGTATATTCTGTGCTCTTGTGCAACAACCGTCCCCTCGAGGCAACTCTTGCGAAGATACGAGTCGCGACCGTTAGTCTTCACAAACACTGACTCTACTCTTCTTGTTCATCCTGACGAGAATGAAGGCGGTGGGTTTCTCGTACCGTCAGGCTCCCAGAAGCCAGAAGGCTGAAACGCGCGGCTTTCTTCTGTTATCGTAATGCTTCAACGGTACAGCGATAGGCTGGCTTGCAATACGCCTGCAATACGTCTGCAATACGATGCGAAAGAGGTCAAGGAGGTTGGTGATATGCGACAACGCATGCTATGCTCCCAACCACCACATACATGCAAAGATCATATTGCGAATTGATCAAAAGCCACTCCAAGATCCATGCGCGCGGCGAGTCACGAGTATGCGACAAGTAAGTACTCCGGTGCAGAAGAGGTTGGGAATAATATACAATAACGCATAACATGTCTCCGACCTCAAGACATTGACGTATCCAACTCTCGGCAGGCAATCATATCATCGTATCTGAATCTATGCGCAGTCGCTTTATAAATCAATCTATACAAATCTATACCTGTTTCCTCTATCCTTATATCCCAATGCAATCACATAACATCCCTACTCTTGTACACCTGATCCTCCTCAACACGATCAACGTGCTGAGCATGCGGGTCAGCTTTATACTCCTCCGCAACAGCCAACTCAACGTCCTTTCTCCTTTGCTCAGGAGTAATAGCTCCAAACAAGATATCCATCTCTTCCAAACTGCGTCCCGTGGTGTCCTTGAGGAAGATTAGGACGAAGACGCCCATAGCTGTACAGAAACATCCGAACATGATGAAGGTGCGCCAGCCAATGCTGTTGATGGCTGCGGGCGTGACTTTTGTGACGACGAAATTGAAGAGCCACTGTGTTATGTCAGTATGCTTGTCTTGGATTGGAAGAAGGAAAGAGGAGATAAGAAGAGAGAGAAAATGAGAAAAAAGAAGAAAAAAGAAATGATATCACGGACCTGAGTAGCAGATGCCAGACCCACGCCATATGCTCTCAACCTTGTAGGAAATATCTCTGCCACATACACCCATGGTACGGGACCCCAACTGGCGCTGTAGCCGATGACATACAGGTAGATCATGACTACCATTGCGATTGAGGCCGAGCTTACAGACCCAGCATCAGGATTCGGCGGGAAGGAGACGAGGACAGCACCAATGATAAACATACAGGCAGCCATCCACCAGGCTCCTGCAACTAGTGGCCACTTGCGGCCGAAGCGCTCGATACCAACGATAAGGAAAATTCCCGTAGCGATGACTTTGACAGTTCCGTATATACCAGTTGCGAAGAGCGAGGTACTAGAGCCACTCAGGCCGACAGAGGCGAATATTTGGGGTGCATAGTATCCAATTGAATTAGTTCCTGACCACTGCTGCCAGAACATGAGGCAGAAGGCAAGACCAAAGCGTTCGCGATATCCAGGCTTCAAACACTCTTTCCAGCTGAGACCTTCCGTGGCCAAGAACTCCTCCTCCACAGACGCACGGATCTCGGCAAGCTCTTGAAGAACCTCCGGGTCATCGGTAGGAACGCAACGAATATACGCAAGTGATGCCAAGGCTTCATCATGGCGGTCATTTTTGGCCAACCAGCGAGGAGACTCCTTGAGGAACCAGAGACCACAGAACATGACTCCGGCAGGGACCAATTGGAGGCCTACAGGAATGCGCCATTGCATCGTGGAAGGAGCAATGTTCTTCTTGACACCATAGCATAGCCAGTATGAAAACATGACTCCGAGTACAAGGAATTCTTGGAAGAGACCAGAGATTCTACCACGGACATTCGGAGGACAGTTCTCAGACACAAAGACAGGTGTAATGGCACTCATGCCACCAATACCTAGACCAGCGATGACACGGCCACCATAGATGGTGCCGATCACATGTGAAGCTCCAGTCTGAACAGCAGCACCGATCATAAAGACAACGCTAAAGATCATCAGGGAGTATCGACGTCCAAGACGTTCGTTCAACCAGGGAGCGGCGAGAGCACCGAAGAAGGATCCAGCAGTGAGTAGCGATACGACATTGGACGAGATTTCTGCATTCCTGCCATTCTTGAAGCCTGTCGAAGAGGTGGCCATGCCGAAATCGTGTTTGAAGCTATCCAGTTCTAGAACGGATCCCATGACACCGGTGTCGTATCCGAAGAGGAAGGAGCCCTGTGATATGTGTCAGGGGTCTGAACAGATACGGGTGGGTCGTTGGAATACTCACCATATAAGCCACCAGGGTCAGAAGGTAGACCCTTCTGTTTCTAAAGAACGCGTTCGCCATATTGTGTTGCAACTCAGTGTCGAAGACTCTGAGCAGCCAGAGAGATAAAGGAACAAGAGAAGGTTCTCAATTGGGGAAGCACAGGGCTTTAACCACACTTTCCTTCCGTCTCCATCGAGGGCTGACCTACCGGTTCATGAATTAGTGCTGCACTGCACTCTCCGCGATTTTCTGTAATGTGGCCTCCGCAAAAGTCAACCCCTCGTCGGGGAATGGAGAAATAAGTGTGGGTCTTCTTGCCCATTCTTTCTCCAGATCTGCGTGTGGATCGTATTCTTCCGTCAACTGTTCGTGATGTCAACGATAGTTCCTATGTCATCACCGACAGGATACCCTGTCGTCGAGCGGCGTCGAAGGCACAATGCTCAGCTCAACCGAGATCGTTGTAAGCAATGTCAATATTCTTGGCTTGCGGCGTGCAAAAGGCTCGAAGGGTTGTGATGATGGTGCGGAACCTTAGGGCAGGGTGTTGCCAACCGGCCTTGGCTGCCGAGTCATGTCTCAACGAAGGCAACATCGACAAGATCCAATCACTTTGGCAGTTTACAAAAACTTGCGTCTCAAATGATATCAGGTATGCCTATGGCGTGTGTGGCGGTTAGAAGTGCTGCAGATCAAGACGAACGGCTGTCTGTCCACAACTGCCAGCCAAAGTGCACGAGTTTTTGCGTCGGCACATGCTTGCTCGAATGCCGACACGCTCTCGAACAATGTCCACGAAGCTCGAGAGCGAGCGATATATTGCAAAGGTATCGAAAATGTGATGAGGTTAGCATTGGACAGTACATCCAATCAGTAAAACAAATACAGATGAACGTGAGAATGTCTGGGTCTGGTCAAAGACAAGACCTTTACTAGTATCAGATTCACGTTGTCCAGCTTTGTCACTGAGTACTCGTACGATCCTTACGACAGCATAGCGTGAGATAACATTCGGTGGCTCAGAAGAGCATACGGACTATGAGTTGAGCGATAGAGTCATTCATCACAATATCGACCGTCAAAAAAAAGGAGTTCAGGTCACTGGAGACGGATTTGATAGAAAGCCAGGGTTGCACGTTTCGCATGGCGAAACTTCGGGACGTAGTCAAACAAAATTGACGCGTCTCTCTCCAACGCGACTACCATCAGACTTCACATTCTGTGCATGTTCAATACGTCCTGGCATTGTAGGATAAGCTCAGAGAGTTGACAATTAATGTCAACCGCCGAAACTGAGGCGTCAGAATCTATCCAACCCTAACAACATGGGTGCTACGTGAGAAATGTAACCCACTCTTCTGCGTGCGCGTCGGCCTACCAAAACGGTGGCTGTAGACATGCACAACAGAAAAGAGCACGATTCCAGGTCAAGATGCAGCATGGTCGTTTGCAGCTTTCACTCGATGACACGTCTGCCACGCATCACTCTTGGCACTTCTCACTCGCGCACTCAGATTCACCTCCCTCCAAATTTCCTTTCTCCACTTCGTCGCCAACTGCTTGAGCCCTCTTCAAAGGTCGCTCCATCACGCCAACTACTTGAGCCCTCTGCGAAGGCTGCTCTCCAATTGATCGCCAGTCATATGGGCCTTTTTCAAAGGCTGCCTCTCAACAGATCGATACGTAAATAGTTTCGTAAGTAAAGATAAATGCGCGAAGTCTCTCAAGATGCATTGGAATCCCAGATAATGATATCCACCCACATTTCGCTTTGGCGTACGGTAACTCTTTTTCCTTGCTTCCTGTGCCAATTCGTTGATCTTGGTTGTGACTATCTAAGATGATCTTTGGTTGATAACAACACCTCTAGGATCTTTCGTCTCGTTGTCGCCCCAATCAGCGACCCAGCCGTTCTCCTCCAAATACTTCTTCCAGTTCTCGTCTTCATCTTCAAGTTTCCTGCCCACATCCGGGATCACGAAGAATGCTATTAGCGCGCCCAACACCGCGAAGGCAGATCCCACCAAGAACGCCCCCTGGTCGCCTGCACCTGTTGTGATCGGTATGAATACCTGGGTTCCGATAGCAGCGCCGGCTTTAGAGATGGCTGAACAGAGTCCCATCATCTGTCCACGGATGGCTGTAGGGAAGCTCTCTGATGATGCCAGTACGACAGTCGACCCAGGACCGACTTCTCCGAGGGTGAGGAAGACGCCATACATGACCACGAATAAAGGGAAGATGGGCACGATCTTGTGATACGCTCCACCGAGGACGAAAGCCAACACAGCCTGCATCGCGAAACCGAGAGCCATGGTCTTGCGACGACCAATCTTGTCCGAGAGGTAGCCGCCGATGAATGGGCCTGGGATGTAGAAGCAGTTGATGACGACTCCCCAACCCAGGTTGGTGATAAGAGAGTCGCCAGCATTGACGCGATTGGTGATAGTGCCGGAGAAGATGCCAAACGGCTTAAGACTGGTCAGTATCCTCTCTCGTACATACATTGGCAGTGTGACTTACAATAGCAATCCAGTTGTACAGAAACCAGGTCGACGAAGCACCGAGCAAAGGCCGCCAATAACGTTTGATCGCTAACACGTATGGAACCTTCTGCCGCCTCATCGATGCTTTACGATAAGCAGTCGACACCGCCATCTTGTATCGAAACCAAAAGATTGAGACTGGTGGGATTAGACCCAGGGCAAAGCTGAGCCTCCAAACGATGTCGTAGTGCTCCTTCTTCTGGCCGACGCAGAGCAATAGAAGCAGAGGCACAAGACCACCAAAGACGTAGCCGAGCGACGCTGAGAGATCAGCAATCATGGCGAACATGAATCCACGGTGCTTGCGCATGGTCTTGTTCTCGTCGGATGCTTCTGTTGCACCGGCTCCGCTGACTGGGTATTCGCCTCCTGCTCCAACGCCAGCGATACCACGAGCGATTATAAGCATCCAGAACATGCCAGTCTCAGTCTCGCCTTTTGCAGCTGTTGACAGCACGATGCCCAAAACGAGTAAGACAGTCGTCGCTACAGCACCAGTCTTTCGGCCAAGTTGGTCAGCAACGACACCGAACATCAACATGCCCACAATCATTCCTATCAAGAATGCATTCGAGAGACGGGTGTAGATTGAGCTCGTCAGCGATTCTGGATAGAGAATGGCCAGAAGAAGCTCGACGTTGCCAATGACTGCAGCATTACTGTTGACGTTAGAGAGAAGAAACATCATGAGAAGGGACATCATACTATCCATCTGAGCCAATGGCAAGACCGGAGAATATCACCATCATGATGACCGATCCCTTGCTGTAGAAGGTCTTATGTGCTTCCCCCTCTTCCACATCCAACTCCTCGACCACTCCTGAAACTCCATCTTTCTTTCCGTCAACTATGATATCAGTCTGTACAACATCCTGTTCTCGATCAATAGGAGACACATCCTCCGGAGACATGGTATTGAGGAACTCGTGCTTTGATTGTTGATCAAGGAAGTATCCAAGCTCTGATCTGGGAACTCGGGTCAAGATGTAGGAATTCTACTCCGCATTCACCTTGGCCGGCATGATAAGCAAGTACATATGCCCGGGCCGCATCCTGCTTTACAATACAACGGGCTTGTCAATCTCCAGCTGATTGCGATAGAGCAAGAGGGTGCGCAATGATCAATGATTCGTGACTAAATTCAAGGTTCAAAAGATACGGGCAGGCCCCACCGGAGGAAGCTCCAAGTGAGGGGCAGACGGCCAAGCATCGGGCAAGCACCGGGCAAGTGAAGGCCGAGATAGCATACCATACTACCGATGATAAGCGATCTCTAACTTCAATCCATTGTAGTTCCTTCCATTGATTGCTATTATCTACTTCGTTGGACCGCTCTCAAATCCCGACACGCCTTTCGCGCTGCGAGACTTATACTCAAGTCCTAATCGAATCTACACAGCTGCACGATATCCTTGCAGCCTGACTATCGACAATGCAGAGTTTGGATATGAAGAACGAGAATGGTACCATACAGTCTTCGGTACATCGCAGGCAATTCTGCAGGTCCACAAAATCATGGTTGGCGGCAGGTATTGCAGCACTGTACTTGATATTGACTGTTGTATGTAAAACCCTTCGTATATCATTCCCCACTACAGCAAGCAACCACTAACACTCTTCGTAGAAGCCATCCAGTTCGAGTTCTCTGTTCGATCGGGTGCAACAGTGCTCGATTGATAACTTACACCAGGACCTCTACTTTCTGGAAAACGGTCGCCCGATTGAAGCGCAGGAGTTTCTTGATCGTCGAGATAACTTAGCAAAGGCCTTGCATGTTTCTGGTGTCGATGGGTTTGTCCTTGAGCCAGGATATACTTTCCAGTATTACGCCAACATCTCTCAGCCACAATGGGAACCGTGGGAGGTATCACAGACATGACATTGCTCTGTTTCCTATAGATAGACTGACAGTTTCTAGCCAGAAGAACGACCCTTCTTGATGATTGTGCAGCCCTCAGTCAACAGTTCCACAGGAGAGGTTAAAGCCAAGACAACCTTTTTGAGCCCCCACTTCGAGGAGGGTAGAGTGAGAATGCTCGGCATACCTTCCGAAGGCGGACTCGACATTATCGTATGGGAAGAACACCGAAATCCCTACAGCACACTCAAAAAAGGATTATTTCCTGACAAGAACGCAACTCTGATGGTTGACGAAGAAATTCGTGATTTTCTTGTGCGTGGACTTGACGCCAACGGCTTCAAGACAGTCGGTCTTGGTGGTGAAGTAGAGGCTGTACGACAGACCAAGACACCTGCTGAGATTGAACTTCTCAGAGCCGTCAATACTGGTACCATCGAAGGTATTCGGGCCATGCGACCATGTCTGGAGCCTGGATTGACCGAGAATCAAGTCATCCAGATCCTGGACAATACCTTGAAGACCATTGGTTTCGACCTCTTTTTCGACATTGTGTTATTTGACAGTAATGCAGCGCTTCCACACGGTGGCTTTGCTACTGGCGACAGAATTTTGACTCATGAGACGATGGTGTTGATTGATGCTGGATACCACTATCTGGGCTACTCATCTGATGTATGCCGGAGCTTCTTCATCAATCCTCCGAAGACTTCTTTGCTTCGTCGATTGCTTCGTCAGCCTACGCCAGAGATTCAGGATAAGGAACTCCACGCCGAGAAACTGAAGGTCTGGGATATCGTCTTGGAAGCTCAGACGCAAGCTGGTAAGATGTTTGTGCCCAATGGAACAGCAGCCAGTGTCGATATCGCAGCCAGGAAAGTCATTGATGACGCTGGCTATAAAGGAACTTTCACCCATCGGCTGGGGCATGGCATTGGAATCAAAGGTTTGTTCCCGATGATCTTTGACAAATGAGACAATTCACTAATAGTATCAGCACATGAATCGCCTTACCTCAACAAAGGGAATCATGACACTCTGCTACGTGCGGGAATGACTTTCACAGCCGAGCCAGGAATATATCTTGAGAACAAATTTGGTGTTCGACATGAGGATATCTATCTTGTCAAGGAGAACGGACCCGCTGAAGTCATCAGCGGGAGACGAGCTGTTTCACCCTACGAGCCTTGAGTGAAAGGCCCTTGGAACCAATTCAAGGGAGGGAGCAGTCTCATTGCCCGTTTTGTCCATCGTACGACGGCATGACTACTGAAAGTATCTATACCCTTGAGCGTGCTGACTTGAGTGAAAGAAAACCTGTCGATTTTGAGAGTGAGAAGATTTTCGGTACACAACGAGATCCGGCGTAGGGTGTTTCCCACCCTCACGAGGACGAGAAGGATAGAAGCAGAAGCATATGGTATAGGATTACCATCTCAAGATTGTCTAAGATTCTATCACAGGATCAAAATGGAATGTAGCGAGAAGGAATCGAACCTACGATCTCCTCAATCGCCACGGGTACTCAAGCGCGCGCCTCCAAGCAGAGGGAAGCACCTTTCACCTTTTTCATGCTTGTGTTTGCAAGACACAACTACGAGGCGCTCTAACCACTGAGCCATCGCTACGTTCAATAGCTGTGATGGAGTCTAGATGAATATGAAGGTTAGAGTATTCCAGCCATGACTGGCGTAGATAACAAGCGGTTACGCCTCCCTCACCGTGACAGTCTTATTTTAATCGTCTGCTTTATGATTCACTTGCTATCTTCCTCGAACTCCGTCTCCTGATGTCACTTTTCCCTACTGCATTATCTACCCGCTCGGTTAGCCAAACCAGTCCAACCAGCCAAACTAGCCCGACCAGACTGACCAACCCGGCCAAACCGACCAGCCCGACTAAACCGACGTACGTGGAAAGGTGCAGAGGAGAAAGATCAAGTGTGAGAAGAAACTGTTCAGGAGGGAGAAGATGGAGGTAGAGAAGGAAGCGAAGAAAGCAGAGCGCGCTGGCCTTGCTAGAGACAATCTTCCAGCCATCGCAGCAAGGGGTATTGTGGGCTGGCTTGATCTCTGGGATGAGGCACCGCACTTGTTGGTCACAAGCCTACAGGTGATTCTCATGTGGGTCGCAGCTTTGGGATCAGGCATTACCCGCGGTGCAATGAATCATCGTATAGGCGACTACAATGCATTCCCATAGTCATTACTGTTACAATGTTGTTCTGTTCTGTCCGTGTTCCCGTCTATTAACAGCAAAGTTCTGGACGAGAAGAACTCTGTCTTACCGACTACCTATTTCTTAATTATCGCGTCAGAATAAATGATTGGTTTGGCGTGGTTGGATGGAACAATGAATGTGATACCAAGACGTCCAAAACTCAATACGCTTTAAAGCCCGCCTGGAGCACGCTTCGCAGGCTGCTGAACGTCTGCGAAGTCACGTTTCCTTGTGATATGTACTCTGCTGCACCGCCATATAACTTATCGAGATGCGCTTTTATCGCATCGACCCACAGCTCTCTGGTCGAGACCATGGCTTCGACAAATGCAAACTCACCTTTGCTGTTGCATTGGCTTTGGTCGGTCGGCAAGCTTTGTACCGAAGCGATATGATCGGCTGAGATGTGCTCGACTGGGATGTCTAGCAGTAGTAAAATGAGGACCGCTAACAGGCTCTGATCTCTCATCCACTTGTCACCACATATCAGAAGTGGGTATGCGTTATCTTGACTGAGCAGTGTATTAAAAAGCTCGCAGATCTGCGGGCGTGCCGTATCCAGTATATCAAGGCTGTTTCCTATGGGACCACGAGCGTAGACTACATCTGTCACTGGCTCCACCACGGAGGGGTTGTCCATGTTGAGTGTAAACATGCTGAACCAGATTTTACTGACAGATGTTTAGTCGGAGCATTTGTCAACGATGTATATCGATCTACATACCATTTTGTCCACACAGACAATTGTGCCATAATTTTCTTAGCATAATTATAGGTTACAAGCTTGATGCGGCAGCGAGTGATCCCGAGAAACTTGGAGGTGACAATTTTGCCCGTCGGCCCAGTTGTGAGCCAAGCCGCGTCGGACTGTTGTTCTTGCTTGCGCTTGGTATCGACAATCGTCTTGACTTTGATCTCATTGCGTAGAAGTTCGTTGTCTGCATCGATCGCATCTTCGAGGCTGGCGCAGATGTATAGCTTGCCTGGCGTGATGAGTTGAGTACCCGCGTACTCGTTGATCGATGCGCACACATCGCGGAAAGAACTTTGGAAAGGCAAATTTGCTGCTTCTGGCATTTTCGCCGAGGACAGAGGAGATGAGATCTGATGCTGGAAGTATCGAGTTAGAGGAGCGACGTCCCCGAGCGTTTTGCCTATGAGTATGCCTGTCCAAGCCGCCTTGGCGGAGGATCAAAAGGAAACCACCGTACTCGAGTACGAACGTAAGAACACACAATGCTCTCCCAAATACAGCATTGTTTGGAGGGGGTTGATGTTGAAGTACTCAAGTATTGGAAGGAAGCAAAAGCAAAACGTACAGCAGCAGGGATTCCCACGTGGTCACCCACCGTAGTACTAATCTGCCGTTCAACTGCTTATGTATGGCAGAGCGGACGGGATG
>SWBH01000085.1:0-22285 GCA_024195465.1 Aureobasidium sp. EXF-8845 | reverse complement strand
GTGGGCTTTGTAGACATTGTCGTTTTTGAATTCCTTTTCGCAGTCTGCGCACCATATTCCTTCGCCTGTGCCTTCTGTTGCGGGTCCGTCTGTTGTTGATTTTGTGTTGAGTTGCCAGCCTGAAATCTCGTCCTTCTCCCACGCTTTTAAGAAATCCTCGTCAAAGCTTATGAACAGTCTGTCGAGATCCTCCAGGGGCTTGATTCGGCGCATGAAGCTCTCGAGGTAGGTAGCCAAGTTTCCGAGGTATTGAAAGTATTGATCCTTCAGCTTATCCGGCCTCGGCATGCCCTCGAACTCGTCAAACGTGTCTAGATATTGTAGATATGTGATGCGCCTCTTTGAACCAGGCAGATTGATATAGTCCTCATGCAGAGCGTTCATGTCGAAGTAGCGACCAAAAGCCTCCTCTCCAGTGAACATAGTATCAATCTCCGAGGGTAGTGGGACATCTTCGCCAACAGCTCTGCGCTTGTATGCGCGCTCCAGATTTTCGACAGGCTCGTTCGGGTAGCGCTTGTGAAAGTCTTTGACTGTGTTCAGTTGCTTGTAGAACTCGTCGAATGTGTCGCCGGTGGAGATGGATTGGATTTCGCGTAGACGGCTGCCATCGTTGTCTTTGTACAGGTCGACTGCGCGGTTCGATTGCGCCTTTATGCGATCGAGGAAAGCTGCGATTTGGTGATCTCTTGATAGGCGGTCTCGAATCTGGGAGCTCGTCAGTATTCTGCTTTTGACCAAGAGACCCCAGCATGCATTATCCAATTTCACTAAGAGCTTCGGCCGGACGTGGGAGTCGCAGAGGGTTCAATGGACAGTAGCGCAGCTATAAGAATTGCTGGATTGTGAAAGATGGAAGCTTACATGTTTGGGATCTTCGAGTGAACGCTCGGCTATGGCCTGCTCGAGACGCTCAAGGTCTTCTCTTGTATTGCGCAGGTCTTCTAACAGCATGATGATGTGTGTGAATGAGATAGAAAGAAAGTTGACGGACATCCACTGAATTGACGCGGCGAGAGACGGCGCAGAGGAAGGAACGAGGCCCGAAGTCCGTGCACTTGATGCTTCCTCGTTCGTTCTTGCCATTTGAGCTTTATTCCACTTGAAACTTGAACGTCACTGCCACTTTTACCATACCGACTCGCGCCTACCGGATCGTCTCGTTCATCGCGCCTGCCATCTAATATATCCCGCAAACCAATCACACAAATCAGCCACCATGGCGGAAGGAGGAATCGATCGCAAGATGGAGGAGCGCATGGAGTTTTCGACATCCAAAGAGGTGAAAGTCGCTCCCACTTTCGAGGCCATGCACTTGAAGGAGAACCTGCTCCGTGGTATCTACGCATACGGCTATGAATCGCCCTCTGCCGTCCAGTCGCGTGCCATTGTCCAGATCTGCAAAGGTCGCGACACCATCGCCCAAGCCCAGTCCGGTACTGGTAAAACTGCCACTTTCTCCATCTCCATTCTCCAGGTCATCGACACCGCTGTGCGCGAGACTCAGGGTATGTCCTATACTCTTGTGCTTGTCTCTCGTTCAGGTACTAACTCTCCCAGCTCTCGTCCTGTCTCCCACTCGCGAATTGGCAACTCAGATTCAGTCCGTCGTTATGGCCCTCGGCGACTACATGAACGTTCAGTGCCATGCCTGTATTGGTGGAACCAACGTCGGCGAAGACATCCGCAAGCTCGATCACGGTCAACACGTCGTCTCTGGTACTCCTGGACGTGTCGCCGATATGATCCGTCGCCGTAACCTTCGCACACGCAACATCAAGATGCTCGTTCTGGACGAAGCTGACGAGCTGCTCAACCGTGGTTTCCGCGAGCAAATCTACGACGTCTATCGTTACCTTCCTCCTGCCACCCAAGTCGTCGTCGTTTCAGCCACTCTCCCTTACGATGTGCTCGACATGACCACCAAGTTCATGACCGACCCTGTTCGCATTCTCGTCAAGCGTGATGAGTTGACCCTGGAAGGTCTCAAGCAATACTTCATTGCTGTTGAGAAGGAGGAATGGAAGTTCGACACCCTTTGCGATCTCTACGACACACTCACTATCACACAAGCCGTCATCTTCTGTAACACTCGCCGCAAGGTCGACTGGCTTACCGACAAGATGCGTGAGGCCAACTTCACGGTCTCTTCCATG
Source organism: Aureobasidium sp. EXF-8845 (assembly GCA_024195465.1). Taxonomy (NCBI): domain Eukaryota; kingdom Fungi; phylum Ascomycota; class Dothideomycetes; order Dothideales; family Saccotheciaceae; genus Aureobasidium; species Aureobasidium sp. EXF-8845. The sequence goes on along the minus strand of SWBH01000085.1, from coordinate 20,129 downwards.
CACGGAGAGATGCCCCAAAAGGAGCGTGACAGCATTATGCAAGACTTCAGACAGGGTAATTCCAGAGTTCTTATCTCCACCGATGTCTGGGCTCGTGGTATTGATGTTCAGCAAGTCTCTCTTGTCATCAACTACGACTTGCCTAGCAATCGTGAGAACTACATCCACAGAATTGGTCGTAGTGGAAGATTTGGCCGTAAGGGTGTTGCCATCAACTTCGTTACCAGCGAAGACGTTAGGATCCTTCGCGACATCGAGTTGTACTACTCTACCCAGATCGATGAGATGCCCATGAACGGTAAGTTTTGCACTCCAGAGTCGCAAGATTTCTTTTGCTAACGTATCGCAGTTGCCGACCTTCTTACCTGAGCAACGGCCATCTTCATTTATGCATTACGTTGTCTACCAAGCACGTTTCGAGCTATAAAAAGCCCACAGAGAGAGATTGCTATTGAAAGTATAGAGATGGAGGAAATGGGCCATATAGCCAACACGGTCAGTGCTGTTCACGATCCGATCTTGACCGAGTCAAAGCTGACAGGGCATCCATCCAGTCAATATCAAGATCACCCTCCTCACTCAAGCTCCGAGTCCGAAGACCGCTGCGACATCTCACATACTCGTTCAAACACAGCCCACCAACACAAATCCCCGTTGGCATACCTGAGCTGTATCTGCCACTAACAGTCACTGATGGCGAACGGGCTTGGTCAAAGAGACAGCAGAGACACATGAATACAAAGTGACCTCCCGCGACACAGATCACATGGAGTCGGTCAAGCTATTTGTTTAGCATACATAGGACAGGCACAAGTGTGAGAGTTGGAAGGTACGTACGGAGTTTGGCTCGTGAAGTACTTAGGTAGGTAGTCAGTGGAAGACACTTCTCATGAGTTGTCCTCCACAAGTTTTGGAAAATCAGCGGCATACCGATGCACGTTCTAGCTTTTCATGTTTCCAAAAGCCGAACACTGGTTGCCAAGTGAAGCTGCATCCACGGTGGCAGTTGCTACTTTCACTCTGAAGTTTCACTCGGTCACCTTCCTTGCAAAACATCAGGTTCGAAAGAAGCTCGGCGTTATTATCAGTTGCAGCACCGACACATTGCACCACTTCTCCTCATTGTGCAACTGCTCTTCTACTCAGGTGTTCACCTCATCTATCCGCTGTTCATCACCATCTCATGCGCAAAGGTAAACTTGACCACTGGCTGTCCCCAGGCCTGTCCCTGCTTTTGCGCACACCTTTTTGTCCTTCTCATCTGCTTCCCGTTCCTAACTCATTCGGCAGATGCATGATTTAGCCTCCTCAGCGGACTCGATAGTCATGTCAAGAAGCACTTTCATCAACCCATCACTTTCAACCCTTCCGGTCGAGATGCTCGACAAGATCTTTCAGCTCGTCGACAGCTCGGACCTCGTCAGCCTGCGCTCTGTCTCCAAGCGTGTCTGCGCTATAGCCAACAGACCGTTTGCTGTCAGATATTTCACCGCCTGCCATCATGTCATCACCCAAGATAGCATTGAGTTATTGCTCGCGATTAGTGCACACGGCGTCTTTGGCGCATGCATCAAGAAAATCATGTTCAGCCCTGCTCGTGCCATCATTGAGTATTTCCATCCTTACGACGAAGACGATGGAGATACTGTGGTAGATGACTCATTTGTTGAGTCTGGCAGATTCAGCGACTTGATGCAACAGGCCTTAGTCAACATCAAACGACACTCTGACCCGATTGCCATTGGTATCTATGAGCACGACTGTCTTGGACGCGGTCATCGCGATTCTGAATTTCATTATTCTGGCCCTTACGACCTTGCCTCTCACGGCCTCGACTCTCACAACCTTGACTCTCACGATCTTTAATCTCACGACTTTGGCTCTCATGATCTTGAATCTCACGACCTTGATTCTCATGATTTTGGCTCTAACGACCTTGATTTTGTCAGCTCTCACAGACGAGGATATCATGGAAAAATAGCCTTCTGTGAAAGCTTCCTTGGGACCGCTTACAGAACACGCGAGACGCTGGAACTTGTTATCTCAGTAATACACGCGGCTGGGGTCGACATCGCTGGCCTCGAATTCCATTCCTCAAAAGAAATCCACGAACGTCAAAACATCTGATGCGATCGCTAGGTTTCTGAAGTCGCGTGGTTCATCACTCAATCTACGTTTCTCATGGAACGAAAACGGAAAGCTACAGTACAATCACTTGCAGCGTCGTCTGAGTTTCTCGGGATCTTACATGCTGTTGAGCTATGTAAAATCCGATGACGATATCCAGTTTCTTAGAGGACTTGTGCAATGGCTTGCAAGCAGATCGTTGTCAGAGATTTACCTCGAAGATCTCCACATCGAGTACCTGCTGTACCTCGACTTATTCCTTGTAAGATCTCTCCAGACAGTCACACTCACAGAGATAAGATTAGGTTCGGATTGGTTCGCGAGAGATTCCTACAGCAAGGTGTTCCACCGTCTTTCCAAGTTGCCAGCCCTAAAGCACTGTAGATTCCACATGCTTCATTACGAGTTGCCACTTAATGATTCCTCATCGTGGAAGTACGATATAAGGATATTCAATTCTGGAGAGTACTTTAGCAGCTGGAACACCGTACTTCTCGTCTTCCCTGATGGGAGACTGGAGTTCGAAATCGAAGGTGACGACGTCTCCAAAAGATTGGAAGATCTGGCCGCCTATTCAGCTGCGGCTGAGAGGAGAAAGATGCAAGAGGTACATGCAGCTCAGAGTCTGGATGATCGCAGAGTTATGGGTTTCGATACGCCGATTTTGGACCTTGAATATCTTGGTCATCCAGTCAACGGCCTACCGCGATGGGGTTAGAAGGCCAGAATGTACAAAGGTATCGTGGCGAGGCCTGAGATCATATGGAGAGAGAAAGCATGGTAGCTCGAGGTTCTGGCTTACGGCAATTCACTGGAATCCTCGCCAATGTCGGGTATGAGCAGCGAGGATATACAAGCCGGTCAAAATGTACATGATGCACAACGGAAAGAATGTTGTGGCAAGATTTGTGAATGGAAAAGGATCACAAAACAGGTCAAAGGATCGGAAAGGGTGGCGAATCAGCCCGAGAGAAGCAAATACCGAGGAGGATAAGTGCAAGATACATCAAGACAAGCAAGAAATAGCACCATGCAGAATTAGAAGAGTTGATTTACACCCATCATCGGCGTTTCAAGATGCGTGACTCGTAAGTCCTCCCATACTATACACCGCGCTTGCCGAATCTCATCTGCATTGTTCTTTTGATCTACGCATCAGTACTTCTCACATCGCTGGAAGTTACTGTTCTTTTCTGGATTGTTAGAAATCATGGTAAGTCGTCGTTCTCCTAAACTATAAATTCTGCTGCCCGCCTCCTCTCTACCTCTCCCTCCTAACCGCCCAGAGCACTATAGAGAAACACAGTCGATTCCAGATATGAGCCGAGTCCCAAGAAAGACTGTAAATTCGTGGCTCTCAGTGGACGCGTCTTGATCTAGACGACTGTGCATTTTTATAACTACATGCATCGCAAGGTGTACGGCGGGGAGGATACGCAGCGTCCGGCTTTCTTGTCCCAACTCGCTAACATTTGATGCCAGACAACTGCACTCCGCAACAAACCGGTAACTCTCATCAATCTCCCTACCGAGATCCTCATCGATGTCTGCGAGGATCGAGACCTCGCAAATGTGCGCCTCACCTGCAGACAGCTCTGCAATGCCGTCACGCGACGATTCGGCATCGTCAACTTTACAGAACGGACTCATGTCATTACACCATACAGCATAGGTGCGCTCATAGACGTCACAGAACACGCAGTATTCGGCCAGTACGTCAAATCTATCGGTATCTGCAGCATCAGGCAAACAGTCGCTCCAGCAGAGGGTCCCTCGTCGCGCTCAATAACCCTCAACGGTTATGTAACAACAAAGCGCTTCTCTCGTGATATGGAGCGTGTCTTTCGCAACATCAGATCGCGCTCGGGCTCTGTGACCATCAGTATCAATGACTATCCAAGCTGGGGAGGGCTTTGCGGAAGAACGCCAAAAATAAGCGACCTTAGGATGCCAGTCAAGTGTTACGGCTGGAAACAACTGTTTGAGTCTTCCGCAGATTTCATGTCTAGTCACATATTGGAAACTCTCGAGGAAGCCATATACGCAGCTCGGCGCGCGAGATGTCCTGTCAGATGTCTGAAAATCACTCTTGCCGAGGGATTTCATACTGTGGCAAGACGAGGAGAACTCAACATTGCTCTGCGATTATTCCTGGAATCAAGCTTCACACCGCTTAGCATTTCTTTGAATGCAAAGACGCGATGCGAGTTGTTCTATGATCACGAATCGCAATCGTTGGAACTGCAAGACTTTTACTATAGATCACCTTCCCCTCATGACGACTACCTTCCTCTGCACGCAGCATACACCTGGGTGCTGACCAAGAGGATCACTCGACTTCGAATCGCCAATCTGAATGGCAATGACTTGGTACGCTTCCAACCATTTCTCTCGCCTCATTTGTTACGTCTTGAAATTAGCATGATGTCTATGTGGTCTGACTGCTTTGATCACAATCTATGGAGTGAACGCATAGAGACGCTTTCGCGGTTGCCTAGTCTACGGCATTGCAGGCTGAGCAGCTTGACATACCGATATGATCTCATCTCGGACGATCACGACGAGGACGACAACTGGTATGAGGAGTACCTCGTACTCACCGGTCACGGACGATTTCTTTGCGAATATCCTGGTTTCAAACTGATCTTTGCCGATGGGACTGGTACAATTGAGCTGGACGGCGATGATACTTGCGGGAAACTAGCAAGACTTGCGTACGATGTACGAGTAGCTGAGGACAACAAGCGTCAGACTATCATCAACGATGGATCCGTCCTAGGCGACGTCGTTCGGGTCCTTCAGTGATCTCGACTCTCACATCTACATACAGACGTAATTCGCAGATATCGTCATACACAATACTCTCTGAATCGTGTATAGGGTCATGGACATCTCGCGATCTCTTGCCTCTCTGTTGGAGCTTTTTCTACAGTGGGGGAAACATGTATCTGCATAGCTATGAATTGAACATGCTCTCACATGAGGAGAAGAAGATAGGAGAACCACACAATCCACTCTTTACTGGTAAGTCCGTATCGTGCGTGTATAGATTCATGAATCTTCCATGTATCGCACTTGCCAGAACTGTTCAACTGTGACAGCATTTTCCATCTCTAATTACCGGTATGAGTAAGTTCTATCGCTCTTTCCACACATGACCTTCTGTTCAAAATCGTGTTTGTTCTCACTCCAAGCCAGGCGCTCTCACTTCTATGTCTTCTTCCTCTCGTTCATCTTCATCGTTGTGTGGTATTGGTGCTCCTCAAGTGTTGGTCTTATGCTTGAGCTTCACTGAAGCACAGATTTGTGTTTCTGGATTGTGATTGTTTGTGTCCGATCAGGGCTTGCTTCACTTCACAGTATCTGATCACTTCCAGAAACGTCCGTCCACGACTTCCTCTTTGACATCTACCTTGGCAATCGTATCGGTTCACTCCAATCAACAAACATCCAGGAACTTGGACTGCACTCATCACTCTTCTACGTCCCTCACCAGGCTCTATCTTCTCAGCAACACGACACGAACAAGCAACCGCACACCGTACACACCGTAAACACGACCCAGAAACTTCCTCCGCTTCACGATTATACCAAAGCCCACAGAAAGTCAAGAAAAACGTCAAGCAAGGTAAGTTGGTCCACCAGTGGGCGCTTCATGTTCATACATCGTTGTTGGCGCTTTATAGAAGCTAAGCTGACCTAAGTTCACATCAGATGATATTAGTCCGCCATCCGCCACCCTTGAAATTACTCGAGTTTCCTAACGAAGTCCTCTTCAAGATCTGTAGCCTAGCTGAGGACGAGGATCTTCCTAATCTGCGTCTGACTTGCAGTAAACTCTGCGACACTGCCAACCCACAGTTCGCCAAAGTCAACTTCGCCGAAACAGTCCATGTTGTTTCACCTTACAGCATCGATAACCTTGTGAAGATCACAGAGCATACTGTGTTCAGTAAATACGTACGGATTGTTGCCATCTGCGGCGCCAGATGTACCAAGACATCCAGGGCCGACACTCTACTACCGGCCAGCATGAACGACCAGAGCTTGTGCCTCAATGCCTACATGAAGACGGGCAGATTCACACGGCGTATGGAGCACATCTTCGACAATATCAGATCTCGGCATGGCTTTATAAATATCAGCATCTATGATAATCCCGGCAGGACATGTTTCTTCAAATATGCTCCGTCGATGCGGATGAGATGTTTTGGATGGACACAATCCTCTCAATCAACTTCTATCACCTACCGGACAGCGGAGACACTCGAGCAGACTATCTACGCGGCCCGACGCGCAAGGTGTCCCGTCAAATCGCTGAAGATCAATCTTTTTCAACGCACTCCTGCCAGTACAATCATGCACCAGGGGCTTGACACAGCTATGCGCAGAGTCTTGGAGTCAAGTCTGATACCCCTGAATATTGATTTGGGTGGTAGAAACACATTCCAGATCTCGTATGACCAAGACTCACATTTCCTGGAAACCCGAAGCATCGATATTGGAGCCCATAGTCGCGGGGTGTTCTACTCCGGTGTACATGCATCATACGTCTGGCTGCATGCACAGAAGGTGGCTCGATTTGACATGACAAAAGCCGATGATGTCCAGATCTCCAGCTTACAACCTTTCTTCTCCGTCCACCTGAGGCGTCTCATGATCGACACTGTCTCTTTACACACCGCACACTTCAGTCACAACCTTTGGAGCGAGCTAATCGAGATCAGTTCGGGATTGTCTGGTCTACAATACTGTCATTTGAGCAACCTCACATATCGGATCGCTCTTGTCTTCGTTGTTGCTGACGTAGATGATCGTGAAGTGGTTTGTGAATACTACTTGGAACTAACAGGACATACGCAAACCCGGTATGCTTGTTAATCATCACAGTTCGCACTGCTACTGTCCGGCGGAACAAGCATGATCGAGATGGAAGGAGATGAAGTTCCCGGAAGACTTCAGAACCTTGCTTCATATGTGAGAGCAGCAGAAGAGAGCAAGCGTCAAAAGATCACAAGCGATGGATACGTCAAAGACAACACTGTCGGATCGATTCAGGAATGATTCAGAGACATCAACAGCGTGTATCCTTTGCACGATCGTAGATTGCAAACGTCAATTCACGCCGCACCGGTCCATTGAAAGCACTGAAAGTCAAATATCTCGGCTGAGCCATAGCACAACCACCCTTGTTTCTGAGTTTCACTCGTTTGGGGATGGTAGGGAAACGGGTCTGGCGAGCGAAAGACGTCCGTCAGGAGAGCGTCGAAACGAACAGCTGAACGGACAACAAACTAGGTAAAAGGCTATACACATTTACATAGCCCTATCAAGCAGAGTAATAGGTAGCCCACTTGCTGTTTCCATTCACCACATCGATGAACGCTCTTGCGAAACCACGATCAGCTTGCTCACTAGGATGCAGCGGATCATACCAAAGGAATGAGTCAGGGTTCGAAGCAGCAACACAATCAGTGCCATTGGTAGTGCAGTGATTGACGTAGCCAGTGACAGTAGGATTAGTACCGTTCAAGTACTCCGAAGGGTTGTTGTACATATCGGTAATCTATACATCTTGTTAGCTTCAATTGTCCAGAAAGATTGAGGGAGAAAAGAAAAGACTTACCAAACCGTACATATCCATCAAAGCAAAATGAGCACCGGGGTACTTGTTGGCAAGCAAGACTTCATAGGGAGTGCGGTACTTGAACACATCATTGACTGTAGTAACAGTCTCGAGCATTCTACCAGAAACCTCTGTGGTGTTTTTGGTAATCTTTTCGGGCCAGTATTGTGTAGCGTTCAAACCGCCTTTGCTGGGCAAGCCATACTGCGGGCTCAACTGCAATGGTGAGACATTTTGCAGGACAAAGTATCTAGCTCCCGAGTCATAGAGACGCGAGAACTGGTCATAGACACAATCGATATAGTCAGGGATGACTTTACCAGCGACCTGAGAATCGTCGATGAATGCATAATTTCCAAGGTCATTGGTACCGATAAACATCGAATACACAGTCGAATCCACAGGAACGTTCAAAGCCTTGGTACCATTGGGAAACACATACTTGCTATCAGCAAGATACGCAGGAACCTCATAACCCATCACGTCAGGGAAATCGGCCTTGATGCTAGCAAAAGTGCGAGGGGTGATGTCATTACTGCACACGGCTCCAGAAACAGCATAGTTGTAAATCTTGGCTCCCGAGTATTGAGCAACGTATTGAGGCCAAGGACGTCCACCATCAGCAGAGTGGTAGTTTGCTGGATTTTCCCAACCGACTGGAGGGGCGCTGCCGTTGTGGGAGCCAAAGTAACCAAGGCGGGAGTCGTCGGTGTAGCTGTCTCCAAAGGCGACGAGGGAGGTGAATTTTTTGAGACCCCAGGATGATGGCTTGGAGCCTGGGGGTGGAGGTGGAGGTGGTGGGCTACCAGGATGGAGGGGAGGTCCTGGAGGACCAAAGTGTGGCCATGCTGATGCTACAGAGGATAGAGCGACCAACGTTGATAGTGAAAGAGAAGGCATGACGTGTGGATGTGGGAAGAGATACACAGAAAGTATTTCAAGCAAGACAAAGAGAATAACCTTACCCTCTTATACTTTCCATTTCCCGCAGATACATTGAAAGAGCCTGTGAGAAAGCATCATACAGCCTGTCTCGGTTACGGCACCGGTACAGCATTCGACTGCACAGATTTACACTAGTCCGTCCAGCCCTCACACTCACTAGACGGCAGAGCAAGCATGGTCTGTCATTACTGCACAAGCCTTTTTTTCCTTCTGACTTCAGGACCAAGGAAGAAGCGGGATGGCAGGTCAAGGAACGTCAAGATCCCCGCGATTTCTCCACCTCTGATCCGCATCATGATCGAAAATGTGGGAACCTGGGGCTCTGTTGTTTAGGCTAAAATGATGAACATCCCGCAAGTTATACGAGCACCAGTTTACGTGCGTGTTTCGGCAGTCGAATGGAGCCGGTACCGGACGACGGAAACATGGAATAAGAATAGTCAAGTCTGGAGGCAACAGGGATGGTTCAAAAGAGATGGAGAGCCCTCGAGGTGGCTGGGCGGAGCATCCTCGGCAATGCAGAGTGTATCTTCTTCGCCTTCTCGAGCGGTACAGTATCTACTCTTACAAGCTCGAGTTCTCTATACATGCTCAAAGACGATACATATCGCTGGGCTCTCATCATAAGATGGGTTGTTCCGTAGAGAAAGAACCTTTTCGTATGTGCCTGTTCCATAAGGCACGAAGCCAACGTCGTATATACAAACAACTCGTATACCACCAGTCCACCATTCACCTTCTACAGAGCAGATCTAATAGCCGACTTGAAAGGGAAGATTTGAATCTATCCTCAAACATCAGTAAAAGTATCCTAGTAATCCAGGCCAGGTAGGAGAACACTCACCTTGTCCATATCCCAAACACCCTTGTCAGCATAGATATCACTCTTGATCTTCTCCATAACTTCCTCCTTGGAAGAAGCTACAGCCATCATGACAGATCCAGTAATCTTCAAAGGTGAGCTTTCTTTGGGTGTGTCTTCGAGCATTGCACCGCCGAGGACCCAGAAACCACTTTCGGCTGCGGGCTTGATGGCCGAGAGATGTTGTCTGTATCTTCCGTCAACGATATGCGCAAGAGTAGAAGTACTGAGGCAACTCACTCCCTGACAGCCATTCTCTTGTCCAATGCGCCAACATTGTCGGGGAGGATAACCATCCATTCGTATTTTGGAGACATGATGCGTGATGTGGTGGTGAAACTGCGTCGTGTGAGTTGTAAAGAAGCTTGTCGAAGTGCAAACATCAGATGTTGTTGATGAGATGTGGGAGGAAGGGTGTGGTTGTTCCGAGGTTCGGCGTGTTCGATGCGAATGTGGAGGAGAGCTTGGATTCTGTTGTGGAGAGAAGTCCGATCACCAAACAGAACAGCCAGTTTTATTTGTGCTTCTCGCCAATTCAGTCAGTTGCAGAAGCTGGAAAGGCATCAAGTTATGGATGTTCAAATCTGATTTTGGAGAAAACTTTGATTTCTATGCTGCATGTAGTCGTGTTTTCATCAATCTACTACTTTTTCTTGTCTTCTTTGGAAAAGGAACTCCGCATTCATCCATTTGATATAGAGCGCATGTGATGTCAGTCCCTCTATCTCATGCCTCTAACTACATGATTCAAGCTGACATGGCTTCCCTAAGTAGAGGAGCAACTTGCTTCCGACTAGAAGAAAGATTACCCTGCTTCCAAACATGAAACCAATGCCCGTCCTTCTCATCAGCATCTACCTCCTCCAGCTGGAGGTTTTGACTAGAATAATCACAAAACTTTTTACAGATAGCAGCTCCCTTTTCATCACCAGCCAACACCGCCAAATCTCTGGCGAAGTTTCCTTCCGAGGTTTCATATCCTGTCATGATGGAGAAGACACACAAGTCTCTTTCGCGTGCAAACTTCTTTGCAGCTTCCAGAAGAGGTTTGTAGTCGGTTGAATTGTTGTCTTCGTTGATCTTGCGCTTGAGGAAGGATACCGGTTGGACGACTGCGCTGGTTCCGAGGTTCAAGCCATTTTCTGTCCATTGTTTGTAGTCTTTTCTCAATATCTCGTCCAGGGAGAGCGAGTCGAGGTTCCTTTTCGCTTCATTGATTTCATTGAAAAAGACGTTCCTATCAAATTGAGCTGCGAGTTTTGCGCATAGGTTGATCTTGGCTTCGAGGTAGGTGACGGCATGCTGATCATGCCGAGTAGTTTTGTGTTCATCCTGAAGGTCTATGGTATCGATAAGCACAGAAGCAAGAGCAAGTTGCGCTACTTGTGCATCCCAGAGTGAAGTCACGGCTGCATCGTCCAACAAAGTATCGCCTTGTGCTTGAGCAGCTCCTGTAGAAGATGTACCCAGCGACAGATTGTCCCAAGCTTCGCGACAATGGTTTATGATTAGACTTGTGCAGCTTCCACTAACTTCGATGATGCGTGGTTCGTTGCCGGTGTCCTTGGGGACTCTGTGCTCGTCTACGTGGTGGTCAATGACACCGACCACATGATCAGCGTAGATGGCGCCGAGTTTTCCTTGGAGGGCGTTGTGGTCGACTAAGATCCATCTTGTTGATTCTGGAACTAGAGTCTCTTTGATAGATCCGAGGTCAGGAAGATCGTCTAAGGTGATGAGATGGTCTTGTGAAATGTTTGCGTGTGGTAGCAGGGTGAGTAATTCGGGTCTTAGGTTTATATCCGCTTTTGGTATGTTGAGAAGTGGTATGTGGAGAGTAGCCGGAGTCTGAGTTGAATGCGTGATGGTCTTCAAGTACGCATACACAATTGAACTTGTGATGGAGTCGAGATCTGTCCATGCTATTAGATTGTACTCTCAAGGGAACAAAGGTAGCAGGTAGTGAATCTCACCTGCTGATTCATTGCCGATGACCAGTGTGACTTTTTCTTTTTGATCGATGGCTCTCTTCAAACTGGCTTTTGCTTGTTTGAGAAAAGCTCCGAGAGAATTTCTTGGAACCGCCATCGCTATTGGAGATGTACTTTCTTCCCAGGAGGGGTTCAAGAGAGAAAGAACTAAGGAGCAGGGTCACTCTCGACATGGATGTCATCAATGATGCTGATTGACGATTGCGGGGTGACGAACACTCGGGCAATCGAATTGACCATTTTCAACTCACTCCACGGCATGTTCTCAAGGAAACTTGTATCAATTAGTACAATTACAGCACGCGGATCCGCTACAACCTCAAGAATGGCATCAGAAAGACTCCGCATAGGATACATTCCTGGTGAGCATACTTTCCAGCGACTCCACCAATGTCAAACTAACACAAAGCACAAAAGAACACTTCTCAACACCCCTGCACTTCGCAATCAAACACTTTGGTCTCGAGGCCGACATCAAACCTTTTCCCACCGGCACAGGCGCTCTCACAGCATCCCTCAAAGACAACAGTATCGACGTAGCAATCGGCTTGACCGAAGGCTTTGTAGCAGACCTAGGAAAGACGAACGCCAGCAAAGAGACACCTGCATACAAGCTGGTAGGAACATATGTGGAGAGTCCACTGTGTTGGGCAATCAGTGTAGGAAACAAGAGCTCTATCAATGATGAAAATGAATTGAATGGCAAGAGGGTGGGTGTTTCGCGTATTGGCAGTGGGTCGTATGTCATGTCGTACGTCCTCGCAGATCAAAAGGGATGGTTGGAGAAGTCAAAGTCACCCTTTGAGGTTGTTCCGTTGGGTGATTTCAAGGCTCTGCGAGATGGTGTCAATGAAGGAGACAAGGCTGACTTTTTCATGTGGGAGCACGTAAGTTATACAGAGTCGAAGAGATTGTGAGCTATACTGACTCCACTCATCTCACAGTTCACGACGAAAAAGTTCTACGACAACGGTGAGTTGAAGCGAGTTGGCGACATCTACACCCCCTGGCCTAGTTGGATGATCGCAGCAAGAGATGCCACAGACAAAAAGCTGGAAGTCATGGCAGAGAAGCTGAATCAAGGAGTCTTGTACTTCCGCGAGCATCAAAAAGAGTCGGTCGAGCATATCACCGGCACCATGGAGTACTCGCAAGAAGACGCCAATGCATGGCTCAAGACGGTCAAGTTTGCAGACAATGTCCGAGGTGTGGACTCAAGTGTGGTGGAACACACGATCGGCATTCTACAGAAGGGCGGTGTACTGGACGATAACAACGGTGGTGTAGATGGTATGGTGGCCATCAATCGCTCGCAGAAGGGTCAATAGAGGCTTGAGCAATGTAGACGGACAGCCGACGAGCAATGAATGCATGTTGAAAGAAAAAGGATAAGAACATGAGCGGGTATCGTGAAACTAAATCTAAGCCTCTATAGCAGCAGGCTTCTTTCCTCCTGTAGCGATGAGGTCAAGGAAACCTTTCTTTGACATTTCGCTGACTCTCTCCTCTCTCTGCGAGATACCAATCACGCCCTCTCTCTTTGCTTCGCTTCTGGCAGTTTCTCCTTGCACCTGGGCAGCTCGGACAGCGTTGAAGAGCTTGACGACACCACGTTGAGCAGTCTTTTGCAATCTTCTCTCCGTCTCTTGAATCTCAGCTGTGCTGACCTCTGGTGTGTTCAGACCCAAGACATCCTTGACGCGGCCCTTGTCCAATGCCTCTCTCTTTTCAGCATGCATCTTTCTCTTTGCTTTCATCTCAAGTTTCTGGTCGGCCAGTTCCTTGGAAGCGGCAGTTGCGGCAGCACTCCTTGACAGAACGGGATCTTGTCGTTTTGCGGTGGTGAGTTTGGTGCCCAGGATCTTGGACATGGATGTGGCAAAGGCAGTGGGGTCATTGCGCTTGCGTGTCTTTTTTGGACCACCCTCGCCGTCTTCCTCCAGGTCGAGTTCGTCGTCGTCTTCCAGATCAGAATCGTCTAGGTCCTCATCGTCCAGCGCATCGAGGTCTTCGACATCGTCATCGTCATCTTCTTCTTCCTCCTCTTCCTCGTCGCTCTCTTCACTCTCTGACGGTGGGTCGGCCTTCTTTGATTGTTTCAGGGCGGACTTGAGCTTAGGTTGTACTGCGGCAGGTGCGGGTTCTGACTTTGCAGGAGCGGCGGGCTTTGGTGTGACCTTCTTCTCAACGACTTTCTCGATGACCTTCTTTTCAATGACGGGTTCGGGGGCAGCAGTGGGAGCTGTTGTGACAGCGGGAGCGTCCTCAACCTCTTCATCGTCCGAGTCGTCCATGTTTACGGGCTTAAAGTCGGTTGTTGTAGTTGTGGTGGTTGTGGTGGTGACTTGTTCGACGTGGTCATCGTCTTCGCTGTCCGAGTGGTATTCCTTTTGCTTCTTGAATTTCTTGACGAGCTTTTTAGGCTTGCGGTAGCCCATACCCTCTGGTCTCTTTCTCTTTGCGCTTGGGTTACCCATGGTGAATGATGTGAGTAGTTGTGGTGTATGGAAATGTATGAGAGGGCGCTGGGATTTTTTGTCGCAACTTTGGCGCTCGAAAAGAACAAAAACGTGGGGAAGTGGATGCGGCTCTGTCGGAGACTCTTTGGCCGACTCGCCCTCGCCCCGCCATCGTGTCGCTCCTGCTGTCAATACTCGCGCTGGCTGCTTCTCTCTGTCACAAAGACACGCATACCACACACTCTCGCGCACACGACCACTCACCCTCCCACCCACCTCCCTCTTTCTCTACTGGAACCATAGCAACTAGGCTCGATCTCATCGCAGTCAACTAGCCAGGATGGTTTTGCAGAATCTCGGACGCCGCATCAATGCCGCCGTCAACGACCTGACCAGGTCTGCCACTCTGGATGAAAAGGCCTTTGAGGCTATGATCAAGGAGATTTGCAATGCTCTCGTCGAGGCCGATGTCAACATCAAGCTGGTCGCTGGTCTCAGAAACTCCATCAAGAAGTCGGTCAACTTCAACGAGCTCGCTCCTGGTGTGAACAAGAAGCGCATCATCCAGAAGGTTCGCTTCCATGCATCATTCACACCACGCTGTCCTCATACTGACTCTCGCACAGGCTGTTTTCGATGAACTCGTCAAGCTCGTCGACCCCCACACCACCCCATACCAACCCAAAAAGGGCAAGTCCAACGTCATCATGTTTGTCGGTCTCCAGGGTGCTGGTAAGACCACCACTTGTACCAAGCTCGCCCGCTGGTACCAAGCAAGAGGCTTCAAGACTGCTCTGGTTTGCGCCGATACCTTCCGTGCCGGTGCCTTTGATCAGCTCAAGCAGAACGCTACAAAGGCAAAAATCCCCTATTACGGTAGTCTGACTCAGACCGATCCCGTCATTGTCGCAAGAGAAGGTGTCGACAAATTCAAGAAGGACAAGTTTGAGATCATCATTGTCGATACCTCTGGTCGTCACAGACAGGAGCAGGATCTCTTTGACGAGATGGTCCAGATTCAAAAGGCCGTCTCCCCTCACCAGACCATCATGGTCCTTGATTCTTCCATCGGTCAGGCTGCCGAGGCTCAGTCTAGAGCCTTCAAGGAGACCGCCGATTACGGTGCCATCATCATCACAAAGACTGATGGTGCTGCCGCTGGTGGTGGTGCCATCTCCGCTGTTGCCGCTTCGCACACACCCATCGTCTTCATCGGTACCGGTGAGCATCTGCTCGATCTTGAAAAATTTAATCCCGAGTCTTTCATCTCGAAGCTGATGGGTATGGGCGATATGGCCGGCCTGGTCGAGCACGTCCAGAGCTTGCAGCTTGACCAGAAGGACACCATGAAGCACATTGCCGAAGGTCAATTCACCATCCGTGATTTGCGCGACCAGTTCAACAACATCATGAAGATGGGTCCTCTTTCCAAGATGGCTGGCATGATTCCCGGTCTTAGCGGTCTCATGGGACAAATGGACGACGACGAAGGCAGCATGAAGCTGAAGCGCATGATCTACATTTGCGACTCCATGACCACAAAGGAACTCGACTCTGATGGCAAGATATTCGTTGATCAGCCATCCCGCATGACTCGCGTTGCAAAGGGAAGTGGCACCAGCGTCCGCGAAGTCGAGGAACTACTCTCCCAGCAGAAGGTCATGGGCGGCATGGCCAAGAAATTCAAGGGTGGCATGCAGAATATGCAAAAGGCTCAAGGTGCCATGGGCGGTGGCAAGAACAACCAGCAGCAGATGAACGCCATGCAGAAGCGTCTCCAATCCATGGGAGGAGGCAGAGGTGGTGGTGCTCCCGGTGGTGGCGCCGGCGG
Source organism: Aureobasidium sp. EXF-8845 (assembly GCA_024195465.1). Classification (NCBI taxonomy): domain Eukaryota; kingdom Fungi; phylum Ascomycota; class Dothideomycetes; order Dothideales; family Saccotheciaceae; genus Aureobasidium; species Aureobasidium sp. EXF-8845. The sequence goes on along the minus strand of SWBH01000085.1, from coordinate 4,288 downwards.
CATGCCAAACCTTGGTGGTATGGACATTGGCGCTATGATGCGCAGTATGGGTATGGGAGGTGGTGCTCCCGGCGCTGGCGGTGGTGGCGGTATGCCTAACCTCGGCGGCATGGATATGGGTGCCATGATGAAGATGATGGGAGGTATGGGTGGAATGGGCGGTATGGGAGGAGCTGGCGGTGCTGGTGCCGGTCGCGGTGGCAGAAGATAGGAGGTTATCTGCTTTGCTTTCGATTTTCTCGTTGCATAGCGTTGGCGTTTGGGTTTGAGGATCTTACTTTGAACATCTCTCTAAATGTAGTCTTGTAATATACAAACCTTAGAGCATATCTTTAGTCTGCCATTATCTTCGTGTAGGCTCCAACTAAATCATGACGATGAAATGAAGGACAATATACAACGAAGCGATTCGACAGGAACGAGATGGAAAGACGAAACGTGATTAAAAGCTGCTAGAATATTGTTCTTTGCGGCCGACATTGCGAACCCATCCTTATACCGCTCCTTTGCTTTCTGTTTCGTCTCCATGCGATCTCCTTTCCAAACTTTGTACCTGGTTCTCCATCTTTTGGATTCTCTAAAATACCAAGTCTTTTCCTCCAATGCCGGATTTCCCGTCTTTGTTACCACACTGTGTCAGACACCCAGGCCACATAGCAAGCAACTCATAGACTGCCAAAGCTCATTGCGATTGTCGTTTTCTAGATGCTCGCCGCGAGAGTTCATGGTCTTGCCGTTCTCGCCACCTCAAACATCACCGGTTATACTCACCAGTAATCCCCATCAGACGTATCATCCTCGTCCGACGTAAAGTCATCGCCAGATATGTAGTCATCGCCAGACGTATCGTCTTCAACAGACACATCATCATCCTCAACTGGTTCGGCACCGACGATGTCATGACGGACCCAACCCTCTCTTTCTATCTGCGCAATCTTGTCGACTTCCATCTGTGCCACTTGGTCTGCTAGCTCCTTGAGTCGAGGGGTGATGCCTGTTGGGTTGCTCAAGATCACCTTCTCCATTATGTCTCCGGAGCGTGCTAGGTAGAAGATTGTCGTGTCAAACAGTTGGTTGCGTACTTGATACAGACCGCTTGGAAGCGCAATCCACACTTTTTCGTGGTAGGGGTCGGCAATCTCGTTGCTTCCACTTTCAAACTCTTACTGACATTGGGAAGATCTCGAGATACTTCAAGTTGGTTGTGCGGGAAAGGTGGTCAAGGAAGCTGCTCCAGAGGTTGGTGTCGAAGTTTTTTGTGTGGAGAATCACATCGTGTAATGTGAGTCTTTCTATGCTCGGGCTGTAGAATGCTCTCGTAAAGGTTGACCTACCAAAGGAACACTCTCTGACTCTGATGTGAGACATTGGAGAGATCGAGACCAACGAGCAAACTAGCAATGCTATCCTCGGGAAAATCATCCGCTTCTGAATCAAACTCAAAGTCGACTTCAGATATATCAAGCTCACACTTGTCGTGATCATAATTGACACGGTGCTCAGCCGAAGTTCTCTCGCTTGTTCTCAAGCTCAATTCAAAGCTCAAAGTGCTGGACAGAGAACCGAAGAAGTAGCGCACCATGTCCTGGATTTCTTTGTCGTTTTCAGCGTCACGTATGGAGATGTGATGAGTGTAGCGATGTGGCAAGTTTAAGATTTGAAGCTTGGTGCCCTTAATCTGACAGCCAGACTGTTGAGCTGCTTGCAAGGTCTCGTCATAAGTCTTGATGAAGTCTGAACACTCACGCCATGCGGGATAGATCTTCATTGAAGAGACAGTACGCTTATTGGAAAGCATGGTACAATGTCCGTCGTAGTACTCAGAGCCATAGCACTTAGATGTGCTGTCGCTGACTCCGAGAACTATTGAAGACGAGTGGGATTCGATATTGGAGAACACTTCGTTGAGCTTGACACGAAGTCGCTCAGAATCCAGGTGAACATGGCTAGGATCCAGATGACCACAGCTGGGTTCAGGTTGCGGTTTGATACAATACTTACAAGCTCGAGCCACATCCATGTGGAAAGCAGGTGCGCAAAACGCCGATCGAGAACCGCAGATGACGACTGCCTTGACAAATTTGCCGAAGAATGGATGGGCTGTGATCTCGATGAGGGCATCCATACTGTGTGCCGATTGAACATGCTTACGCTCTGAGAAGTGAAGGGCCGCAAATGGTGTGTTGGCGACTGCGCAGAGGTGCTTGTTTGTGAGACGCAAAGCTGGGAGAGTTTCGAAATCGGCTAAGTCGATGATGGCTGAAAGGATCTCGTTAGGCATGTTGGGCAGCGAGAGGCCATGGTCACCACTGGGAGGCCATGAAGTTGTGTTAGTATGCGTCTGATACACTGGGATGGTCTGCTACGCACCATGGCGATGACGGACGAGTGATCCGCGTTCTTGCGATGCGCCGTGGAAGACGATAATGTGATACTTCTGGATCAATGACCGGTGACACAAGTTGTGTGAGCGATGGTTGTCCAGTGAGTAAGGGTAACGTATTGATGGCGCGGCTATCAGTGAAATCGGGTCTCGCGTGTTAAGGTCGGCGCTTCTGTGAGGGTGCCGAGTCGCAGAAAGTGAGGACCAGGATTGCTTTTTGATCAGAGATCCTGCGTTCTCCCTCAAGAGTTTGTGCGCAGAGACCAGGTCTTCCTTGTGCGTGTAATTGTCTGGTGGTTGGAGACAGGATGGAATTTGTTAACAATGCGTATGGTTGAGGATGATCAAGTCGGCTGCCGACAGTTGCTTCGAGCTTCTCTATTGATTTTCACTCAGTCGCCAAAGAAACAATGCCAAGAGCAAGGAACAACACAAACAGAGCAAGAGTGGAAGGAATGACGCAAAGGTAGACACTTGGTTCTTACCGTCTGTACCTACTTCTTGATCCCGTAGACCACTGGACTAAGCCTCCGTTTCACCTCCGAAGTCTTCAAGATCACCCTCAATCTCCCCATCATCTTCCATTCCATCTCCGTCAACATCGTCTTCTGCACCACCTTGCGTGTTGTCACCGTATATTTCTCCATCGCCTCTGAACTTGTCTCTGACTCTCTGAGCAATGTCTGTCTTCACCAAGTTTCTGATCTCTCCTGAGAGCTGCATCACCTTTTCGGGATGAGCACTTCTCTCAAAGTAGGTCTGAGGATAAGTAGTCTTGTCGATTTCGTCCGGTATACTGGATACTGTCTTGTACGATGCTGTGTCAGGGGCTTGTCCAGAAAGCATCAAACCAATCATATCTCGCATTATTATACGCGCTTTGGCGACTGTGCCGTTCAGATACCAGCCATAGTTTACAGGCTGAGAAAGGTCAGTAAAGCAATTATACGAGAGAGACGTAGAAACATACGTCGAATTCGGGTCGAAGATTCTCGGTTGCTAGCAAACCCGCAAGGACAGGCTCTTTGATATCGCAGACCTGCCATGTCTTTCCGTTGGTGGTCATACTCTTGCCGTCAAAGACGTGTGATGGCTCTTCGTCTTTCTTGTAGCGATCACTCCTGATCCACTGATTCTTGCCATCTCGCATTTTCTTGGCTGCAGCAACGACCTTGTCTTTTGCTACGAGCTGGAAGGAGAAAGTTTGGTAGCAACGATACTTTGGATCAGCGCGAGGGTCGAGCCCGTACTTGACGAGAGTGTCGCGGAAAGGACCAGACTTGAAGCTGTATCCTACATACTGCGTAGCTTCTTTGAAGAGTGCCTCGTTTCCCCAATCAACGAGATTGCATGCCACACGTCGAGTGACAGCAGGTCTTGTTTCAAGCAGCTCCAGCAGGTTCTTAACGCATTGCTGGAGTGCTTCAGACTGCTTCTCGATGGCCAAGAGACCCTTGGGTGGTTTGGTAGGCACATTCTTGACATCATGAGGTACTGAGACAACTTGACGCTTCTTTGCAGCTTGCGTGTTGACAGTCTTGATACGGCCCTTTTCGTCGGTGACATGTGTGACACCTGGATTCTGTTTGTAGAGATAGTTCAAGGACTGCTCGAACGAAGTGAAGTTCGGAGGTGCAATGAGCTCTTCGTCGGCTGGTCGACCAGGTGTCATGTCGATTGTGAAGTTTTTGATGCTCGACACTGATCTCATTAGGTCATGATCACCGACTCTTTATGACGAATTAAAACTTACAGGTGGGATTGACAAGAGTTTTACCAATCTGCTTCATGACTGGCTGAGAACCGGCTCGTAGCTGGAAATCTGGTAGAGCACGGAATCTGTGAGTTTGCTTGATGGTCGCAACAGGCTGAGTGGTATATGCATCCACGTTATCGACAAGTCGG
>SWBH01000084.1:0-22726 GCA_024195465.1 Aureobasidium sp. EXF-8845 | reverse complement strand
ACTGCTTCATTCTTCCCCCGAATGTGAGCTTGGAGAGTGCTGCTCTCGTTGAGCCTCTTGCTGTCGCCCATCATTGCATCACCCTTTCTGGCTTCCGAGCTGGTCAAACAGCATTGATATGTGGTGCTGGTCCCATTGGTCTGGCTCTTCTTTTGCTCTTGCGGGTACTGGGCGCTTCCAAGGTCATAGTGACGGAAATTCTAGAGACAAGGATGGATCAGGCAAGGAACTTCGGTGCAGATGCCGTGCTCAGCCCACTGGAAGCTGCGAGTAACGGAAAGAACGCACTTGACTCCATCCGTGAACTTACTGGCGACGGAGTCGACATTGCTTTCGACGCTACTGGTCTGCAATCAACCCTGGATCTATCGATTGTAGCGACCAAACCTCGAGGCACCATATTCAACGTGGCCATTCACAAGAAACCTTTGTCGTTGAATCTGAACTCGCTTGCTATCAAAGAGAAGAGATTGCTTGCCGGGATCTGTTACCTCGCCGAGGATTTCGAAGCAGTTATTGCGATGATGGCCGATGGTAGACTCAAGGCTGACAGGATGATTACCTCAATTGTACCACTGTCAAACGTTGTGCAGGGCGGATTTGAACAACTAATACACAATCGGGATGCACACGTCAAAATCTTGATCCAGCCTGACTAGAGTAGTTCTAAAACTTATCAGGAATTTCTCATCTTACGAACGAGGCAGTCAACCAGTCTACTTGTGTACTCAATTTGCGTTGTGTCATAGTTGGTAGCTTGTGCATTCGTGGTAGCTTATGGAAAATCGATAGGAAATCCCCAAATATATCAACCGGTCATCAGCGATAGTGATCCTTTCAATACTATTCTGATGTGATCTTGCACGATCGGTTCGATTTCTAATTATCCTATCCACGATCATCTGCTGTATAGAGAACATGCGCAACTTATCTTCTGAGCAGATATATTCTTCAGGCCAGGTTCTAACCTTAGTAGACTTGGCCAGCGTGCAAACCCCCCGTGATCAACATCTCTCCACTTGTCATATAAGCACTGGCATCCGCAAGCAGATAAACTGCAGCAGCCTTCAGATCTGTTCTGTCGCCCATACGCTTCATCGGTGGCTCTGACTGGAAGACTTCCCCCAGTTTCGGTCTCTGCTTAACCAAGTCTGCGATCAAATCGGTAGCAATGTATCTGATAGATCTGTCAGCGGAAGCTTGGAGACATGTGGTAGTACCAGACTTACCCTGGTGATATGCAGTTCACTCGCACACGATGGTGAGCGAGTTCGACACCCAGCTGTTTGGTGAGGGCTAGTACGCCACCTTTGCTCATACAGTAATCGCTGGTGAATTGATCTTTGCTTGCTCGATGTGCGGCCATGGAGGCAATCATCACAATGGATCCAGCGCAGGGTTTGGAAATGCCATCAATCTCTACCTGTTTGACCATCTGTCTTGCCGCTAGCTGAGCAGAGTAGTACGTTCCTAAGACGTTGATCTCCACGCACTTCTTGACCGAATTTGGATCGCGCTCGAGAAAGGGCTCATCCGGGCATATACCGGCAGCCGTAATGCTGAACATGTCAGTAAGTCGGGTGATTTCAGTTTAGAGCTTGCTAACTGACATCCCATCGATTCTTCCAAAGTCAGCTACAACGCTGTCAAACGTGCTTGACAATCTTTCATAGTCTGTTACATCCGACCTGGCAGAGTATGTAAGCTCAAATTCATACGTCGCTGTTTGAGAGACTTGGAGAGCTTACTGATAGTATTGTAGTTTCGAGCAGATCTTCTGTAGTTTGGAATAGTTCTCAGAAGGCTCGGGTGATGCGTCGATTATGGCTACCTTTCCGCCCGCTTCTGCGACGCCAAAAGCCAGCGCGAGGCCGATGCCTTTGGCGGCACCTGTGATCAGAATCACTCGATCTTTCAACGACATCAAGTCCACGACATTGGAGGTCAGATAGCTGTCCGTTGGTAAGACGGACGACCTGGTCATCGTTTTCTTCGCAGTTTCCAATGTGATAGCTCTTGATTGGATATTGGGAAGCGAACGCTGGAACTTTGTACCAGCGATAGGAAGTGGACTGTGCCAGCCTGGCTGAGCTCCATTGGTTCTATACAGAACGGTACCGGCTCGTCGTGAGCTCATCGGGATGAGCGTGCGATAACAAGGTGTGATCAGAGACATGACGGTAGGGACCTGAAGCAGAAGAAAGAGAACTTGAGTGTAGCGTACGACACGCTCTGATCAGATAATCAGATGATTTGAATGTCGGTCGACCAACGAGCTCATTGACACTGTCTCGCATGAAGGTCTGGCTTGTATGAACGCTCTGTTGTCGCTCCGGCGTTGTGAGAGTAACCAGTGCGGGGCAGTGCGGGGGATCGACAACCGGCTATATGCTCATACACCGAGAAACCTCCTCCGGCTATCTCTTGTCATCCCTCGAAGCAGGCCGACAAGATGCAGAGAGAAGCGAGAATTGGTGGTCATGCCTTGGATACACGAGAAGTTGTTAAAGAAGCACATATTCCACCATGAGGGAACGGTCATACTACTACCGCTTCCCACAGCATACGTCACGTCATGTCTAGTCCAACCGATAGCGTACAAACTGCCGACGAGTCTTTCAGTCGGACGAAGCAAGACGACCAAACCGTTCGAGAAGTAAGAAAGCTGGTCATTGACATCTGTCGTCAGAATGGTGGAGGACACGGCGGTTCTGCGATCGGCATGGCGCCAATGGCAGTCGCACTCTGGAAATATGCAATGCGCTACAACCCATCAAACCCCGAGGTAAGCATCGGTAGACATATCAAGAACCAAAGATGCTAACTGAGCATGTATAGTGGTTTGATCGCGACCGATTCGTCTTGTCTAATGGACATGCTGCTATGCTCCAATACACCATGCTTCACGTTACGGGCTATTCCCACATGACTGCAGACGAACTCAAACTCTACGGCAGTGCGAAGACTGTGGACAAGATCACTGGTAACTGGAAAACAACACTTTGTCATGGCCACCCGGAGATTGAAGTACCAGGTGTCGAGGTGACGACCGGCCCATTGGGCCAGGGCATTGCGAATGCTGTCGGTCTGGCCATTGCATCCAAGAATCTCGCTGCAACGTTCAACAAATCAGACGTAAGCGTGATAAACTCACATATATACTGTGTGACTGGCGATGGTTGTATACAGGAAGGAGTAGCGAACGAAGCCATGGCTATTGCTGGTCATCTTGGTCTAGACAATCTCACCCTTCTGTACGACAACAACCAGGTCACTTGCGATGGCCCCCTCGATTGGATCGTATCTGAGGATATTAACAATAAGATGCGGGCCATCGGTTGGAACGTGATTGATGTGCTCAATGGCGATGAATCAGTGGAAAATATCAGTCAGGCTCTGTGCGAAGCGAAAGCATACAAAGGCAAACCTACATTCATCAATATCCGCACCACAATTGGATACAACACTTCAACAGCTGGCACGTTCAAGTCGCATCATGGGACTTACTCAGACGAAGACGCAGCAAAATCCGCGATTCCCGGTATCAATTCCACTCATACCCTCACGGAGGAGACCAGAGAGTACTGGTCGGACAAGGCCAAGAACGGCAAAGATCTGGAGATCAGCTGGGAGAATGAGATGAAGAACTACTCGAGGAAGTATTCAGAGCTTTCGAAAGCTTTGCATCTTCGGATAGCAGGATCATGCGACATTAAAGATTTTCTCGATACCTTCCAGAAACCAGACGACATACAGGCAACCCGTCAGTTCAACGGAACCTTGTTCAACGAGCTCATGTCAAGAATGCCCAGCATGGTTGCAGGTGGTGCAGATCTGTGGAACTCGAATCAGATGGGTGACCAGTCACACCGAATTTTCGATCGTGATCATGCAGATGGTCGTGTCATTCGTTATGGCATCAGGGAACATGCGATGGCATCGATCTCAAACGGACTCGCCGCGTACTCCCCAGGTTGTTTTGTTCCCGTTACTGCGACCTTCTTCATGTTCTATCTATATGGGGCTGCTGGTGTTCGTATGGGCGCTCTGAGCGATCTCAAGGTCATCCATATCGCGACACACGACTCGATTGGTGAGGGACAAAACGGACCGACGCACCAACCTGTTGAGCTCGACTCTTTATTCCGTGCCATGCCCAAGCTACAGTATATTCGTCCAGGAGATAGTGAAGAGGTAGTAGGTGCTTGGATTGCTGCACTGACGGCTGAACACAGACCTAGCATGCTGTCGCTCGCCCGCGATCCTGCGCTATCTCTCATCCAAAACACAGACAGACAGAAGGTCCTGAGGGGCGGGTACGTCCTCGTCGAGAAGAAGAATGCGCAAGTTACCTTAGTTTCATGTGGTTCGGAGCTGCAATTCGCGGTCGAGGCTTCCAAACAACTGGACGCCGCTGGTATTCCCACAAGAGTCGTCAGTATGCCATGCATAAGCATCTTTGAGGAACAGTCACTGGAATATCAGGACTCCGTCCTATCTGGTACTCCTCATGTGATTTCTGTCGAGGCTTATATTGCAACTACCTGGGCACGGTTCTGCACCGCTTCCGTGGCAATGGATTCTTATGGCTATTCCGGCGCAGGTCTTGAGAATTTTGCTCGCTTTGGTATTGACACAGATGGGATCGTGAAGAAAGTAAAGGCTCACGTTGCTACCATCGCGACAGATCCTGGTCACTCGCGTCGTTGGCAGTTGTTAAAGTAGCATCTTATGACAAGACCTATTCCAGACTTGCCTAAACACACTGATAACCTGGTGTTTTTCTGTTCCATTTCGCAACGATGTCATTCTCCGAGCAAGAGATAAACGTCATTGAGAGCCGTGAGCTTCTCATACCTTCGCTTCGCAAATGAAATCTGACTTGGTGACAACCTCGTAAAAAATCGTGAACTACAGTCACATACTGATACTTTGAGATGCTGTTCGATAAGTCAGACTTTAGCATAGTTCGCATAATTAGAGTCGCTGAGTAGTCCCGGCGAGAGATAAGCGTTACCATCATCTTCGGCTATAGCTTCAAGGCTCAATATGGCGTATTAGAACGAAGAACCCGGTTCACACGACCATGTTGCCGGACCCGGAACCCGAGCGAACTTTGTTGACGAGGTAATATCGTGTCGCTGTTCACCTCTGTCTAGCTCCGCCGAGTCACGATTGGTATCCTCGTGATACGACTCGTCGAGCAAATCAACTCTCCTGTTCAGCCAAGTCTTGGATCAGTTGGTTTATATACCAATCTTCGCCCTGTCAGCCGAGCTACAGTACTTCGCACATCAATCTCCCCAGTATCGGCGACTCCACTCTAGACCTCAGTAAAATATCTCCCTTTCGAGATGGGTTACAACAGTAGCTGGTTCAAGCCAGGTCGACAGACTCAGCTAGCTATCACCATCAATTGCCTTCATGCATTCTTCTTGTAAGTCCCCTGTGGTCTTTGTGTAAGTTATGCTGCAATATTGACATCAATAAGATTTGGCTACGACCAAGGGGTTTTCGGCGGACTGATCACAAACCCCGACTTTCTTGACGTGGTGAATCATCCTTCGGAGGCACTGTTGGGATTCATCGGTGAGTTTGGCAGGAAACCCTGTGGACCGCAGGATATGGCATATGTTGACTTCGCTGTACTATAGTCTCAAGCTACAATCTCGGATGTCTGGCAGGTTGCCTTCTCAACTTCTTTGTCGGAGGAAGTATTGGTCGTCGACCCACACTATGGCTAGCCATGTTCTTGATCAGTGCTGGTGCTGTTCTTCAAGCTGCGGCTTTCGGTGTATGACTTCCTGCGCAGATTTGCAAGTTCACAATGCTGATTCCCACTTTCAGACGCCACAATTGATTGTTGGTAGAATCGTCACAGGTTTCGGTAAGTGACTCATCCAGCAACACTGCTCCGCATCTTGTGTCTATTGACTGAATCTGCTGCAGGTGTCGGAATTGATACCTCGACAGTGCCTATGTAGTAAGGCTAACAAATGTCTCCATGTACACGGCTATTCTAAGAACACGCGCGCTAATTACTTGCTTAGCCAAGCAGAACTCTGCAAAAGCCATGTCCGCGGACGTCTAGTAACCACGGAAGTCCTCTTCACTGCTCTTGGGATAGCAGTCGCTTACTTCTTCGCTTACGGCATGAACTTCGTCGGAGGAGCTATTGCATGGCGTTTGCCAATTGCTGCACAGATTCTACCGGCTATCGTCATCTCTGTTGTTCTCTTCGGTTTGCCCGAGACACCAAGATGGCTCATCGAAAGAGGACGCATCGACGAGGCTACTGGAGTGATGTGCCAGGTCTATGGTGCTAGACCCGATGACGAATATATTGTCGCTGAGAAAGCTGCCATCCTCCAGGCCCTCGAATTTGAGGCAGCAGATCCCTTTAGGTGGACGAATATCCTGAAGAAAGATCGTGTACACACTGGATGGCGAGTCTGGCTCGCGGTTCTCGCTCTCTCATTCAATCAGGTATATACAACCGCCCTATATTTACAAGAAGCAAAAACTGATCATTCTAAATTAGTGGTCTGGTATCAACGTCGTGGTCTTCTACATCGGCACGGTGCTTGAGGTCAATGTTGGTTTGCCTAGAAGTACCGCTCTTGTGGCTGGCGGCTGCATCAACCTTGCTTTTGCTGTGGGATCATTGGTCCCAGCAATTTTCCTGGATCGTATTGGACGCCGAAAGCCCATGAGTCAGTACCTGGAGCGATTTTCATGTGCTTATATCCACTAATATACGGTCTAGTTTATGGTACTGTAGCTATGGGACTCTCGTTGATGGTTATTGCCATCCTACTCTCGTTCCAAGGAACTGCTCGGGAAGCTGTCACTTCCAAAATTACCATAGCCTTCTTTGTTCTGGTGAATAACTGCACGATACAACCGGTTCTGATGATAGACTGACTTGAATGCTGTAGTACATGTTGTTTTTCGGCAGTAGTCTGAACGCCATCCCTTGGTGCTATGCTCCTGAAATCCTCCCTCTCAAAGCCAGAGCAAAGGGTACCTCGCTTGCAGTCATGATGAACTGGGTATTTGTAAGTCAAGACGTGATTGCTGCACATCCCGCGAAAACTCTAGCTAATTAATGATGCAGGTCTTCACTATAGTTATGGTTACTCCCACTATGATCACCAATATCAAGTGGAAGACGTATCTCGTTTTCATGGCTTGCGTAAGTCACTTTGGTCGATCTCTTGCACCATACTAATCGTTTGGACAGAACTTTGCAATCGCGCCCAGTATATACTTTCTGTTTCCAGAAACTGCGAGACTCTCACTCGAGGAGATTGATCACATCTTCACCAAAGAAGACGGGACATTGAATTCAACTGGGAGCTTAGCTCACCCAGATTCCTATACGTTATCAAAGTCGCAGGAGGCAGGTGTGATGGAGACTAGACAGGTCGATTGATGCACTCATCGTATGTATCATCATCGATTTGAGGACTTTGCGGCCATTTTGTATGTTGATCATGAATTCGTTTGGTTCATAATGGTTGACCGAGGGCCGGCTATATGGTTTTCGAGGAACCGCAGCACGTGAGGACTGCCTGTGTGCGGGGTGAGAGGGGGTCTTCTCTACATGTAATATCAATCATGAACATCGCCGATTCTACTTCAGCCTACTGCAGACTCATGCTCCAAAATTTTCTATAACAACACTGATACACAAAGTAGCCAAAGTTTCTGGAATTTATCATGGATCAGGCAATGAAGACCTTTCCCGACGGTTTGCCAAACCTCGCACAATTGGCAGCTTACAACAAGGGCAAAGATGTGCCTGTGGAGACTTCGTGGATATGGGGAAGTGATGACGAGGTAGGTGGCAGACATAATATGTCTCAACTTCTCTGCGTTCCACTCATTGACTAAGTTTAAGATCGGTCGCATCAATCTCTTGACGCCAGATAGGATACTGGCAGCAAAACATCATCAGATACAGAAGGGCAAGATCGTATCATTGAAGTGAGTTGAAGCCTATCTCGTAGTGAAAGGGCAAAGCTAAACGTTGACTTTCCGCAGCTGGCCAATGAATTTACCTGCCAAACCAGCTTTTGGCAGAGATGCTTGTAAACACACTGTCAAAAATCACCCAGATGGACCAATGGTCTTTGACGACTGGATTGACATGAATATTCAGTCAGGCAGTCAGTGGGACGGGTTTCGACACTTTGGACATCAGACACAAGGTAGATTCTACAACAATCTTACTCCAGAAGAAGTAAAGTCTGGTGAGTGTCGCCCTAAGCTCTTCCCGATCAAGCAGTCCTATACAACAGACTATTGCTAATACCACCAGGGACACGTTGCGGCATTCAAGCTGTCTCAAACCATGGTATCGCAGGTCGTGGAGTTCTACTTGATTACTATGGCTGGAAGTGTGGCAAAGGAGAAAGCTACGATCCTCTTACAAGCCATGCCATTCACGTCGATGAGCTGCTTGCAGTAGCAAAGCACCAAGATGTAACCTTTGAAGCAGGCGACATACTGCTGATTCGAAGCGGATATACTGATGCATACTACAAGTATGAGAAAGACGATCCCTCTCGACTTGACGAGGCAGGCTCCCTCCATCCATGTCTTGCTGGTGTCGCTCAGACGGAAGAGATGAAAACTTGGTTGCATGATAAGTACTAGATGCTCTCGACCATTCGTACGCCAAACAACACTAATTCTTAGACAGTTATTTTAGTGCAGTTGCAGGAGACGCACCCGCATTTGAGTGCTGGCCACCCAAGGAATGGGCTTTGGTAAGTCATTGATCGACTCAGTGTCGTTGGTGTATAGCTAATATCTCTACCTCGAAGCATGAATTCTTGCTCGGCTCTTGGGGCGTTCTTATAGGCGAAATGTTTGATCTAGAGGTGAGTCAATGGTGACATACCGTCGTACTATGTTGTTGACAAGGCCTCAAGGCACTAGCGACCCACTGCAAAAAAGAGCAGCGATGGTCATTCTTCTTCATGAGTACACCGCTGAATATGCCAGGTACGTTGGAATCATCACATTGACACGCTCCAGACTACTCATGATGAACAGGTGGTATCGCAAGTCTCGCAAACGCTGTTGCCATATATTGAGTGAGGATAGCGTATATTCATTCTGCACTCTCTAGTCTTGAGAAGGTCGCAAGCTGATTCTGTCACAAGAGAATGAGCGTACCTTCTGTTTGCATTCTATGTACTTTTCGAGAAATCGTAAATTGTCGTTTGGCTCACTTTGCCTATATCTGCATGTCTGCGAGGTCGTCCTGAGAAAAGACCCCGATTACGCTCGATTATAACACACTCCCTCGCTTCACCAAGTTGTCACTTATTATTTCTTCGACTCTGCCTGCGCACCTTGATAATTTGTCATTTCACTGAGAGTTCCATGGCCTCACTCAAGATTCGGTCTCTTCACTGAACCACTCCATCCACACTTTTCGGTTCTCTCGTCAACTGCGCCTTGTCTATGAACAATATGACCCAAGTTCCTTCTGCCTTACACCTCTATACTACATCCGCCGCGGAGTTGGCGCGACTCAAGAGACGAAGAAGCGCAACAACAGTGGCGCCGAAGTGTCGCTAGTTGCCCAGCACGTCGCTGTCACTCATCTCTCTGCCGGTACATCGCGATTCGGCAGAGTCACTGACTCATGGCCCGCTCAGTGTTTTGCGACGACGATTCGAGTCGGGTTTTTGGCCAAAACGCGCGAATTGCCGTCATACGCCGACGCAAATTCCTCTTAGGTTCTGCTACACCATGACCTCTCTTGGACCGAACTGCATGTGCTTTGATTCACTTGGCTAGGCGATATATCCTGCCTAGAGAGTCATGTTCGTTCTCCCCTGTCATGCAGACACTTGACGGGTCCGTGGATAGCTGTCTTTGCCCGCCACGACGACGCCAGCACAGCTGCTTCCTCGCCTGAAGACGCGCACGACCATGGCCAGCAAGAGTCGGACAGGGACAATCTGCGACAAATGGAGCACGACAAACTGCAACAGTCCCGCAGACTCAATCAGCGAGACCCCGATGCCGCCACTTCTGTAGAGCCCAGTACACAACATGTCCCACAGCAAGCGCCTGACGCCCTCGAGAGTGTTTAGGCGAGTGCTGCGGCTACCGATAAAAGCCAGTGGCGTAGTAGCTTCGGGGTTCTGGTCTTCGAAAGTAATGGCTGCTATAACGAGGCCATTGCTCCTGCTGAACTTGCCCCGATACTCTTTGCGATCTTTACCTGCTGCTATGAATGCTAGGGCTGTCCAAGCTGGAAATCCTGCCAGCTACGAGGCTTCACCCGACGAGATCGCTGAGCTTCAGAGTCAAGATTCGGCTTTCTGGCCATCTTTTTCAGGACACGATCCTGCATTAAGCACTTTGAGTCAACAATCCGAGCTTTGTGACCAGCTTCCTGCAATGTCTGAGGTACTGTCCGCAGAACTGCTTTTATTGCGGAAGTCGCTTCTCATGCCCTCCGGGATGAGTGATTGAATTGAGCGGCTTCATCACTTCTTGGATGTGCCGGTCTTAAGGTGTAGGTTCATCATAGATTCAGTCATAACAAGCTAGGAATCTGAAAAGCCTGTTTAGACCTATAATCTAAGGCCTGGCAAAAGATTCTAGAAGATATATCACTTACTTACTCGCCTAGTCTCTACGAGGAGACCTATGTTAGACATCTCCTATTCAGCATGTCCGTAGTTTGGATTGCTGTAAGGCACTGCAAATAGCGTATGTTATCTACAAGATTCTAGCAGACAATCGTGGGATTACGCTTATATAGACGCAGCATACATATATTAGTGTGTCCAAACTGTCATAGATTATGGTCTTGATACAGTCTAAGAAGAATATTGCAGGCTGTTTTGATCGAGTGTCTCGTTGAGAACTGTGTTGGCAAAAATCGCGACCCCGCTGCGACGACAGCCTCAACTTCATCTTTCATCAACTTCCGACACTATCGTGAATATCATGTCGTGTCAATGATTCATCCGAATGGTGTCGAATAATACTACGAAGGGTTTTACTTGTGACGTCTGCCAACAGCGGTTCAGTCGCAACGACCACTTGAAGCGGCATTACATCCGGCGTACGTCCATCGGGAATCTGCCTCTTGTGTCTCCGTTTAACACTACTCCATCAGATACTGGACGCAACCCGTACCAATGCGCATTCTGTAACTCGGAGTTTGCGCGTTCCGACGTCTTGCGTACTCACTATGCTGGGTGTGCTCACAGAGCGGGTCGAGAGATCCCTCTTATTGCAGCTTGTAATCAGCCGCGACAGGCAGGGTTATCACTATTCGTAACTGTAAACCAAGACTGACTATGAATGAAAGGCTTGTGACAGAGTGAGCCAAGCCGCCGACAACATAGGAATCATCGACTTACGCGTCTCATAGTGTTTCGCCAAGAAGTTGAAATGCGACCGCATACAACCATGCGGATCCTGTGCAAGGAGACGCGAGACATGCTCATACTCGCAGGATCTCCGAGCGATAAATCCTAGATCAGATCTTGCCCCCATTGAATCCCAGAACCAAGCACCGAATCTCAGCCAAGAGTCACCTTCGCCGGATCATCCCGTGCTGGACAACGTCGCCGAGACAGACAGCTCCTTCTACACACCTCGACTGGAGTGTTTTGGATTCACCTGTACGCTTCCCGGCGACGAGGCTGCAGAGGACAACATAACCTTTTCGCTCTCGATATTGACAAGCCCTGATGAATTAGAGCGGCCATACGCTAATGACCTTATCAAAAGCTTGACACTATGCTTACCACAGCTAACCCAGGATGTTGGTTTACAGAAGCAGATGTTCAGTAAAATCTACTTGATGGCAACCGCTCGTATTCAGAGACTTGCGCGGACATACTTTTTGCATGTCCATCGGAGTATAAGTATTTTGCATCCAGCATCATTCGACCCGAGCAAAGTCTCCGTATCTCTTCTCGCTGCCGTTGTATTTGTTGGAGGATTGTACTCGGAAGATCTGAGCGAGAGACACATCGCGTTTGGCCTAGACCTGGTGGAGTGCATGGTATTCTCTTCTAAGACTTTCAATACATCTCATGGAGTTGGTATCTATGATTGTGCGACGGATGAAATCGATCAAACGTCTTTCGAGGATCTCCAAGCTGGATGCTTGATTGTAGTCGCTCAACACTGTTTTGGTAATCAAGCCGCAAAGGCACGAGTCATGGAAAGTCGGTTCAGTGAAGTCATAAGGGTGAGTACTCAATTCAGAATGCATGCAGATTAGGTTGACATCTATAGGTATGTCGTAAACTGGAATTGCCTGTAAGTCGACAATCGTTCGAGGACAGGGAAACCGAACAGCTTTGGCTTCTGAAAGAAGCACGAATTAGGCATGCGCCTCTGAGATACCTCTATTCAAAGATTGGTTTGCTAATTCTCCACCAGAACTATGGCAGATATCACCCTACTGGACCGAGACTTTCACTTCTTCCACAACCTTCCTTGCCGCTTGAGTATGTCAGAACTCGAATTCGATACTCCTTGTTCAGAAACCACGTTCAATGCCGAACATCCATATCGGACTCCGGAATTCCGCTTCCAAAGCGAGGGCACAGTATGTATTGCTTTCAAGAAGCTCATGAATCAGCCTGGGGCTGCGGATGCTTTAAACTTGACGAGTCTCGGTACACTACTTATCAGCACTCGTAAGTCGATGTACCGTAGATGGTCTGTGAGGAGTACGCTAATATATGCAGTGCTCCATTCTCACGCTCTTGGATACTTTGATTAGGCTGAGTCCATACAGTCGAGACCCATCGCCGAGCCACTATCTCGAGGTTTGAACAACTGGTACCAGCTTTGGAGAAATCAATGGGGAAAAAGAGATGTCTCTGACCGAATTGAGGATGGCCTCTTGAAAGCCGCTCATGATTACTGGCTTGCAGCACGACTCAAGCTGGAAAGCCCGGAGTCAATGTCCCGGGGAGTCTGTTTGCATTCATGCAGCAAGTTACTGGAGGATTTCAAAGCCGATACAGTGCACAGACTGGGTCACCAACCATCGAGTGATTGATGACGCGGCAACGGTGCTCCATCAAGTAGCCCATTGCTTGTATCTGTAATCTCAATGACCAATGGATAGTTGTCTTGATCTCATATTGGTTAACGCCATGGAGGAATTCCGAGTTGGGGAACCCCGGTTCGTCAAAGCTTTACACCGCAAACCCTCGGACACACCCCAAAGCTCGCCTATGGGAGCATGACAAAATCAGGACGATCGCAAAGCATGATTTTAAAGAGTAATCTCCGACTGTTCCGGAGTGATGTGTAATAGAGCTCATGTATTGAGAGGTCAGACCTTTACGCTACTCATATAACAATACTGCCAGCCACCAAACATCACCACCTTCTCTCCAACGATCCGGCCAAACAATCATCAGATAGAACTTCGACTACATCAACCCAACCAAGATGTCTCCACCTCACGACTTCAAGAGTTCTCTCGAGATCACTCATATTACCAACGTAACCGCCATCATTGATATTGACGGTGTCAAGTTCATCACCGATCCAGTCTTTGCTCCCTCAGGCACTGAGTATGAGTATCCCCTGGTCACTCTGCGATTGGCCGAAAATCCAGCCATCCCGATCAACGCTCTTCCTGCCATCGACGCAGTACTACTCAGTCACGAAGACCATGACGATAATCTCGATGAGTATGGCCGTCGACTGTTGGATGGAAGAAAAGTGATCACCACACCCGACGGAGCCAAAAATCTCTCTCCTCGCCCAGATGTTCGTGCTATTCAACCTTGGCAAACACTGGACCTTGTTGCTGGAGGCAAGGCTTTCAAGATCACCGGAATTCCCGCCATTCATCTGCCTGGGGGCGAATGCACTGGTTTCATCATCCAAACCGCATTGTTCGGTCACGCTGTCTCCGGCCTTCCCAACGCAATATACTTCTCAGGTGACACTATCTTCCACCCGGATCTTCTCAAGATGAACGACAGATGGCATGTGGTTTGTGCAATCCTGAATTTGGGTAATGCTCAAGTATCCATCGATCCTTCGAAGCCCGAGGAGAAGCTGCAGATTACTATGGGAGGAAAAGATGGAGCGAGACTGGTCAAAGAGTTGGATGCCGAGGCCTTGGTACCCATGCATTATCAATCCTGGGGTCACTTCACCGAGGGTGAGGAAGATTTGGTCAAGATATTCAAAGACGAGGGCATCGAGGACATAGTGAGATGGTTGACTCCCAGTGGCAAGAGTGTCAAGATTTTCTAGACCAATTCAGGTTGAACAGATACTATATAGTTCTTAGAGGCGTACCGGCATGGTCGATATTTGTGACTTCCCGGGTAAATGTTAATATCTGTTACTATCTAGCGACCATCAAGCCTTGGCACACCTAGATAGCTTTTCTTCTCTCTTTTCTTCACAAACATCGGACTTTTCTCTAACCGAATTGGATCATCCATCTGCTTGCTTACGTTCTTCTCGGAGCGAAACTAAGATGACTTGCGTTCGCCCCAGAAAGATTGTCATTCTCTCCTTCCCAGCTGAAATGATACTTCAGTCAACAGTTAACGTTGCCTATGCGCTCCATACGGCCAGTCAATCCTGCAGGATCTCAAGCGTAGTTTTTCCAACGCGGAGAATGTCCCTCGCGAGCCGAAAGCCGTTGCGAGCTGAAAACTGCACACCTCGCCAGGAGGGGTTCACCGTCGCGATGAAAACATCGACTCCATCATCGTTATGGAAGGACGTCATGTTCGCTGCAGGTCTGTATCTCAGACACCGTCCACTGGGTGATTGAGAGGCAGGTGTAGAAACCACACATGGTCGTTTGACACAAACACGCCCAAGTCATTCTCAGTGTTCTGCATCTTGTGCGGACTCCGGTGTACTCGTCTCCTATATGCTATTCGAGCAACACTGCTCAGAGACCGCCGTTGACCCGCGATTAAGGTCACGGATCCTGGGATTGAAACGAGGTTATTAATGACTCAAGTCTAGCTCGTGTATCTGTATAATGATTGGAAACTGGCAACGGCCATCGCTACAAATTTTCGGACTCGCCGTCTTGGGCACGCTAAAAACGAGCACTATAAGTACGAGCATCAGTGGCCAAGTCAGAGTGTTACCGTCCACTTCATTACCCATTGCTTTGGTATCTCCAGTGCCACCGTGACAAGATGCACGTAAACTCCGGATTGGCTATTGCCTCCATATTGACGGCCGCGACGGCATTGGCATTCAATCGCACCATCGAGACTGTCACAGTCACCCAGACCTCCTGGTCGACCATTACTTCAACACTTGCATGCCCTGCACCGACGACCGTCACTGTGTGCAATGCTCAATGCCCGGGCCCGGTTCCTGTGGTCGCCAACAGTGCGAACATCGTCTACGAAACACTGTCCGAATATCGAGCTGGACAAGTTCTTACTATCGGCGACCAGGTTACCACTCTTGCAGGGCCTACTGTCTTGACTATCGCTGAGACTATCAGCGATCTTGTCATCGCTCCGGATTATGCGACCAATGTTCACTATAGTGCAGTCGCAACTGTTACGGACATTGTTTATCCTTCGTCTCTGACAGGTAGCAGTGGTCAGGTGGTCACATGCGAGACTGGAGTTACGACTATCATCGGAAATGAAGTCGTGCTCACCAATTGCCCTTGTACGGTGCAATCGACAGTGTTGGAGATCACTGCGACTGCGACTGGTTCCGGAGCTATGCCAACAGCTCTTGTACCATCATCTGGCTATATCGTTAAGATCATCTATGTCTATCTTATCGAGACTGTGATTAGCGAGACAGTGACAACTATCACACGAACGGCCACAACGACCCTTACAACCGTCCAGACGCAGACTGGAACAGCAACAGCCACTATCACAACCACAACCGTACCCCGCCCTACAATCATTGACGTAGATCGAGTTACGTACCTGTTGGAATACGACACCATTTATGATAGCATAGCCATCAACAATCTGCGCAAGCGCCAGGCTGTCAAGAACTTCCGCAAGCGCCAGGCCATTAGCCTTCCTGGTGTTTCCGCCGTTTTCTACGGGTGTCTTGCTAGGTGTTCTGCCAGAGAAGAATGTAGAGCTGTATCGTTCAACGAAGATACCTCCTCGTGTACTCTCTTGAGTCAATTCTTTACAGAAACCCGAAGCAATGCCCCCGGCAGCATTTTTGCTACAGTCATTTTTCGACCTGCAGTGTCAAACTCGTCTTCTCCATCTGCAGGCCCTTCCTCACTGAGTAGCTCTCCAACCTCCACGGACTCTTCATCGTCGACTAGTCTGTCGTTTTCAGCAAGTTCACGGGCAAGCGCTCCTTTCTCTTCCATATTCTCAAGTCCTCCTCCAACGGTGATCTCCGGAGTCTCTACCAGCTCGGCAGGCTCTACCCCGGTGATGTCCTCTCCTACCTTAGACTCGAGCGTCTCCCGATCAAGCAGCGTCTTGTATCCAATGAGTAACTCGTCAACCATCTCGAAGCCACCAATCTCGAGTACTTCATCGAGCTCGAGCGTTCTGTTGCCCACATCTGACTCATCTTTCACCTCTTCATACCCAGTCTCGAGTCTTGCTTCCTCACCTACAAGCTCCTTGACTACGACCACATCTGACTCATCATCCACTTCTTCATACTCAGTCTCGAGTCTTGCTTCCTCACCTACAAGCTCCTCGACTACAACCTTGATTACCAGCTCCAGTTCAAGCCTGAGTATTCTTTCCTCAACGTCGGGCCCTTCGGTTGTTTCTACGACCTCCTCGTCCAGTGTTGGTTCAGCATCGTCGAGTGATACACCAGTCGCTCCTTACACTGACTGTGCCATTGCGACTAATGTTTTGGAATATGAACCCGCTCAATCTTATTGCTCTGTTGCCTACCTCATGACTACGCCGACTGTCCTGATGACCGCGACGATCACCAGCATCGTGACCACGTCCGCTCCGGCCTCAACGGCATTCAGCGATTTCACTTTGCCCCCTGTGACGACCATAGAAACTGTCGAGACGGCAACACTTACGACCCTTTACATCTCATCAGAGCTCACAGTCACTGATACCGCTACAGAGTAAGATTTTGACACCATTCTCGTGTGTACGATCGTGTACTAATCCGCACGCTCAGAGTCACAATGACGACCGTTACCTCGACAGTTTCTCCAATCCTGCTGACAGAGTCTCCAGTCCTGCAAAGAAGACAAGCACAGCCCACCGCTCAGGCCAGCATTTTCTCAAGCATTCTTTCTCGCCCATCCTCTGATGTGGAGTTCGTATGCTCTTGCTTGCAGACACCAACAACTGCTTCGGTTACCGTCACGCAGACCGCTCTGAGTACCACTGTCGTCACTCTAGTCGTCAGCAACAATGTAACTATCACGCCGCCCGTCGTGACTATCCAGTCCACATACACCGCTACGATCACCATACCGGAAACAACCATCACTGGAATTACCACGACCACGACCACGACGACTTTCAGTACTGTGGAAACATCGACTGTGCCCGTCTGCGCAGCGTATGGCTTTGTGGCACTCAACGGTCCTAATCCTGGACAGTACTTTACGACCGAAGTTCCCAGCGGGGGCTCTGCGCTGACCTTCACTACCGATGCCTCCAAGACCACATCATTCTCGTACGATCTTACCAGCCGGAAGTACACGACGATCGGCTCAGATCTCATCTTTGTAGACAGTCCTGGAGGAATCGACGGCATAGGTGTCGTTACGGAGGATTTCTCTAATCAGGAGGACTTTGCTACCATTGTTTGCACCATGACGCCTGCGAGCGATTTGTCGTACGGCGCGATATTCACCGCAACATGTACACCGGACCGTCCGAGCGCGACTGGAAGCTATTCCTTTTACGTTAATAACGGCTTGCTGAGTATCTCACCTAGTGGACAGGGTAATGGCGATTCGTTTGATTTGGGAGTGGTCTGCTAGATTAGCTCTGGGCTGATTGCTGACTCTCTGTCTGACACGGATCGCCTCTATCTTGTCTGTCGACAAGTCACCTTTTTTTTTCTTCCATCTCTCGTAACGTTATAGCTTACATAATATGCCTTGGACTATGTTGAGTCAATGTGATCAAGTGCTCTCTGCCCCCACTGCTATGAACAAGATCGTGGAAAGGTCCTTTTCCGTCTAGAAGCTCGTCTGGCTGATGTTGATCGACCTAAATTCTTTAATAGCATGTCGACATGTGATAGTATCTCAGTCAACGTCAATCAATGAGTCCGGCCAAATTGCAAAGCTTTAAAGTTAACATCGCGAAATTTCTCCAATCGAATCTGATTGCCTACTTTACTTGTTTGGACCCTCTTCTAGAGTCAAACACCTTTAACGTTCTCGAAGCCCAAGAACGAAGCCAAAATGCTGAGGCTTTTGCTCGTAAATCTACCAATCAGAATCACGAGTAAATTTTAGGCAACGGTGGCCCGCGGACTCCGAGTCCTAGCGGTGTCAAATTTGAGCGACGACGCAAGTTTCGATGCCGCGAGGCAATGGCTATATTTGTAAAAAATTCTTCTCGCATTACTGGGCTTCGAGGCAAGCTATAGACTAGGCATATAAGGAGTCAACAGCAAAATTTGAACTTGGTTACCCATAATTATTGCGATGCTACCACAACTACGGAGATCTCCCGGCGAGGGCTCGCAAGATTTCGACCCCCTTCTTGAAGCTGCACTTCCCCAGGATCACAGCGACGACCACACGAAAGATCTCAGCGACTACGACAGCGACTCTGACAGTGACGATGATCAAGATGTCAAGGACGCGCGTGCCTCGAGACTCAACGAAACCAGCGGATGGCTTGGATATCTTCGAGATTTTGCAATCTTCACACCCTTTGTGTTCCCTCGAAAAAATCTCAAAGTCCAGCTATGCCTCTGTGTCTGCATTCTAGCTTTCATCTTGCATCGAATAGTGCAAGCCGCGGTGCCATATACCCTTGGTGTGATTGCCGACAAGGTCACATCCGGCGTTGTACCTACTCGAGAACTTCTCATTCTACTCGTACTGGACTTTGCCAATCATGAATCTGGTCTGGTTCTTATCCAGAACTTATCGAAAATCCCCATCAAGCAATTTTCATACACCAAACTCACCAACGCCGCCTTCAATCACGTCATGGCTCAATCCTTCGACTTCCATTCTACACATGACTCTGCCGAAGTCATGAAGACAATCGAGCAAGGCGAGTCGTTGGGTATGGTGCTGGACACCGTGGTCTTTGAGATCGCACCAACACTTATCGATGTCATTGTTGCTGGCACAATTTTCGCACACAAGTTCACTCCCACGGTGGCAGTTGTGTTTTTCTCTGCCTGTGTGGTCTACCTGACAGCACAAGCCTCCTCGACACGATTTTTGACAGGCGATCGTAGAGAGATGACAAGAGCAGAGAGGGTTCAAATCCGAAAAACACATCAAGTCATTGAAGGATGGCAGACAGTGGCCTTCTTCAACCAGTTCAAGCGAGAAGCACGCAATCTGGCTGATGCGGTATCTACCTATGCAAAAGCGGCATCTTGGTTTGAAAAAAAGAAAGCACTTCTTGATGCTGCAGTGGAGCTTGTCATATCCGCGACGTACTTCACTCTGGCGTTCATCATTGTCCACAACATTGCTTCTGGACAAGCCTCATCTGGAGATTTTGTCTTCTTCTTGTCTTACTGGGATGCCATAATTTATCCTCTGACGTATTTGACAAATCATATTCACTGGTTGTTAAACGACTTTATCGATGCCGAACGACTTCTTTTCCTGTTCAAGACCAAAGCTACAGTCATTGACGCACCGGAGGCATATACTCTCGCTCCTCGTGGAGGAGATGTCGAGTTCGAAGACGTGTCGTTCATGTACGATGAAGGTCACTATGCACTCCGCGAGGTTTCCTTCACCGCCTCGTCAGGTCAGACTATTGCATTTGTTGGAGAAACTGGTGCTGGCAAGTCCTCCATCCTGAAGCTCATCATGCGTGTACACGACATCAACTCTGGCAGAGTCACAATATCTGGTCAAAACATCAAAGATGTGACCCTCGATTCTCTACGAGATGCTATCAGTGTGGTTCCTCAGAATGCTTCATTCTTCAACACGTCGATTATGGAGAATGTTCGTTATGCGCGAAGTTCGGCGACCGATGAAGAGGTCTTCGATGCATGTCGTGCTGCTGCTATTCACGATACTATTATGCAATATCCCAACGGGTACAGCACTCGAGTCGGAGAACGCGGAGTCAAGCTGTCAGGTGGTGAAGCACAGAGACTAGCCATCGCACGAGCGCTATTGAGGAATGCTCCCATTGTGTTGTTAGATGAGGCCACCAGTGCTGTCGATACAGTGACTGAAGGCAAAATCAGAGGCGCGCTCAAAAAACTTGGAACTGGAAGAACCATGATCATAGTCGCTCATCGATTGAGCACTATCGTCGATGCTGATCAGATTCTGGTCATGCACAAGGGCAGGATTGTAGAGAGAGGACGGCATAAAGAGCTTTGCGAGCGTAAAGGAAGATACTGGGAGCTTTGGGAACAGTCGTGAATAGAGAATCATCTCTGTACGTGCAATACGACCGAAGACACGGAGCGACACATATGTGACATTACGATCTTATGAGATTGTCAAATTCCCACAAAGGGTGGTACAAGATGCATCGACTTCCAAAACTGTATCCAATACACTCTAGTATTGACCACGAAACTCACTCCTTATCAACGGGCAAAATATCCTCACACCCATACTTACCAGCCCAAGGGTCCTCACCGGAATCCTTGGCTCTGTTGTGCTCAATAGTAGCCGTAACCTGTTCCGCAGTCTCCTCATCCCAAACCTCGGCAATCAAAGCCAGCATCCCATCAATACCCGCCGTGACACCAGAAGTCGTCCATACTCTTCCACTCGTCACCCATCTAGCTTTTGCTATCCAATGAGTTTTGGGTCCGCCTGAGGTGATGGGACCCCAGAAAGCTTTGTTGGTGGTGGCGGTTTGGTTGTCGAGGATGCCTGCCCATGCGAACAACATTGCTCCGCTGCAAACGCTAAAGAAGTATTTTACAGGGGATGAGTTGGAGGCAATTTTGCGGATGTAGTCGACGAATGGTTGCATGGCTTCCTTCTTGACTGAGCCTGGTCCACCAGGGACAATGAGAAGGTCGATGGGAGGGGCATCATTTACAGTACACGTCGGCATGTATAGCTGCTGACCAGTGAAAGAGGATAGAGGACCTTGTTCCTTGGGACCGGGACCGACGGAATCCATGGATTCACCAATGACGTGAAGCTGGAGACTTTTACCCATGTAGACGGATAGGACATTCAGGCATTCCAATGGACCTGCCATATCCAGGATCTCAAACTCTGGGTAGAGCAGGAGACCGACGGTGAGTTCTGCCATTGTTCCAGGTAGTATATGTAACGAATAGATATAAAACCAATGAGATTCCCGGTTGTCAGTATGCGATGAGTCTCAGAGAACAATGAGTAGAACCGATTCAATATATATATTCATCAAGGTGAGCTATGACTACCGAATGCCTTTAGGTACCGAAGCCACCAATGTCCAATTTAGAAGTTTGACAGAACAGATTATTGTTAGACCAGTGAGTTGAGCATGTTTGCGCAAATTCATGCCTTGTAGGTTTCGCGACGGTAACACAAACGGTTTTGCCTAATGCCTCGTAAAACCAACCAATTAGAACCGTGTCGCTAAAGTCTGGACACGATGTCTTGACTGCAAACCCCGCAATGGTCATTTAACTGTCGGTATCACCAGAATCAGAGGTTCGGATGCAATTTTGTAACATTGACAAAGACAGTTCATTTTCAGAAGGTGAATATGTTCTTTACAAGCAACATTCTGGTCGATTAGGTGGACTCTTCAATCCACATGATACCCTTCACTCCTGAGATAGTCATTGAACCCCTCATCTTCAGCCCCCAAATCAATATCCCTTCCCTCAGGCAAGATATAATAAATCCCTGCTCCCAACACCGACAAACCTCCAAGTAAATAAAACGTACTCGCCGGCCCTGCTGCATCTCTGATAGGTGTAAAAATCTGCGTCCCCACTGCAGCACCAGCTTTGCCAAAAGCAGCCGAGACACCATAACTCATACCTCTGACAGCAGTAGGGTAGAGTTCTACACTCATCAAACCGATGGTGGCACCAGGTCCCATGTGGCCAAAACTTTGGAGTAAGCCGTAGAGCACGACAAAGGCCGCGATGGAGGTGTTGGGGGAAGTGAGGGTGGAGTAGCAACCTCCGATTACGAAACCGAGGATGATGTAGCCTGTCCATCCTGCGATGCCAGTCCGGCGACGTCCGATGCGGTTGGTGAGGTAGCTGCCTACAATGGGACCTGGTACGGCGAGGAGGGCGAGGATGAATTGCCAGATTGCTGTTTGACGGACGTCTTTTCCTGGTACTATGTTATTGATGATTGCCGCGCTCATGATACTGTTTGGGAAGTTGATAAAGTCGTAGAGAAAGAATGCTGAAGATGTTCCCAAGAGTCTCCAACCGTAGCGTTTGAGCACTAGGAGGTAAGGTGGAGAGAGTTTGTTCTTGAAGTTGTTGCGACGGAAGAGGAGGCCGTCGCGCATGCGGAAACGGAGAAATGCGACGAGTAGAGGGAGAAAGATTGAGATGGAGTAGATGGCGTGAAAGGCTGTGATGAGATTGTTGTTCGAAGCGACGA
>SWBH01000083.1:0-22779 GCA_024195465.1 Aureobasidium sp. EXF-8845 | reverse complement strand
GCGACATCCCTTTCGGAGCTCCATGGAGTTCCATGGAGCGGCCACTAACCACTCCACTCCACTCCACACTATTGGAGTGAGACCTCTCCTCCACTCCAGGCCTTAACCATGGAGTGACACTACTCCACTCCATGGAGCCCTCCAACCATTGAGAGCACTGGTTCAAGAACACATGTCTGCCAAACGAGAAGCCCGTATTGATATCAAATCAACGTTCCAATGATCATCACTCCATGACGCAGAACTTGCAAGCGCTTGCTTTGCCCGAGGTTGAGCCACTGCCAATCAATAAGGACGTATTGGACTCCCAACCTAGTTCGGGTAGCACCTGCGCGCCTCTCCTGATCGCGTTTGTGAGTGCTGCACAAAACGCAAGTGAGAAGTGACTGGGCGGCCAGTCGAGCAATAAGGTAAGGCATGACCTATCTTCCGAGATTGATCTGAATATTGACAAGTTCTGGACCAATCACTCATAGCTTACCGCGACTGATCTTGCCAAAAGGTAGACATGTTCTCGACTCTAACCCACCTGGTCCACGTCTTCCTTGCGAACTTGCAGTGTCGGCGGCGGTACCTTTAACTCCCCTTTTGCATTCCCCAGTAATCTCAAAAACAACCATCACAGGAACAGAGCCCACGGCAACTTCATCGTCAAAGAGACACTCACCGAAACGCCATATCACTTCGCTACCAGTCTGCGAAGCTCGGCATTAAGAGCTAACACCTGCCGTTATGGTAATACCAACCTTGGATATGTCAGAGACTCCAGCTTCGGTAACGGCACGCACGCGTAGCATTCCTTTCCCTGTAAAATTACATCCAGTCGGCGCTCATTGTAATCCAATCATGCCCTGAAGCGCGAAGTGCGAAGACTTGAGCGTTTCGGCACAGCCAATCGCACAAAGAATCAGCTATCGAGTACAGTCCGTTTCCAGAGGGTCGGGTTCTTAAAAATGAACAATGCACCAATGGGGAGGTAGGGACGTATTCCGAAGCGCCATCGGCGCTTATATCGATAGTGCTCTAATCTTGTAAAGGGACCTTGCGACCGACGAATAGGCCTATTCGACTGGATGCACTGCTACCAACACTTCCGCTCCATGGATATGTAAGGACTGTGTATCGAAGCCATCGAAACCCTCCAATTTATGCTCTTATACTATTCCCTTTCGCAAGAACATTCCACGATCCTCTCAGTTCTATCGGTTGTCTGAGATCTTGTGCTCTGTACATCTTGAATCTCGACTTCTCGAACGACACAATGGCGGTCCCCTTGATTGGTCCAGACGCCATTGACACTGATATTGATCTGCGTTTGTTCCACTCTAGTACAAATCCCAGTGACTGTGCTTGCGGATGGTACATCTACTATTCGGCGGTTTGTAATCACAAGTTTGCAGAGGTAGCTCACAAGTGTGGCGGAAAGACGACAAAATCAGGCCGAATGAGGTTCTGCAGGTCGCCAGCTCCACGGCATATCGTCACGGCTGTGAAAGTTTCAGAATGCTGTCCTATATGTCCTAAAATCTGAGCACACAAGTGAGTAGCAATGATGGTATCCGCCACAGACGCTGACATCTGCAGAAGTTCGAGAGCAACAATATCAAGTTCGGCTGTCACGGATTTTGGACGAGTATGTCCACGCAAGGAGGGCACAAGCATCGAAGCAGTTGGCACCCATTGGACTGGACAATGTATTCCACCGAGAAATTCAAGCTTATTTGGTTAATCTGGCTGCAAATGACAGTGTTCATCTGCTCTTTACAATCTTCCGTCGCAAGCCATCTGGTCATTCTAGTGTAATCATCGGGAAGAACAGTAACAAAAACACCTCGAACATGAGCATATCTTATGATTAGTTCGATGGTATGGATATCCAATTTTGCTGGACTTAGCTTTTCTTCCAGTTGGCAAAGGAGATTGATTTGCTGTGAAAAGTGTTTTGTTAATAGGAAAGCGGCGCCAGCAGAATGCTACAACACGATACACGATAAGTGAGTGGCAGCAGTGAAGATGTCAGTGAATGATGTGGACGAGTGTGGCTAAGCATCACGATCATAGCTGTTCATTTGCTGTTCGAACTCTTTGCTGATTCTCGCGAGCGAGATGCGACACTTGGCGGTTATGGACGTTCACATTAGCGATGACTTGGAGATATATGGGTCAGGGTCAGCCATGTGCCATGATCGGCTCCCGCCAACTTTATCCTGGCAGGTCGTATCAATTTTGGCGCCTTCAAATTCTGACGTCGTTGGAACGATCCATATCATTCAGCAAAACTATTAACACCATCCACATCGAGTCGAGCGAAAAGACACATCTAGACCCTTTTGACGCATACATACAAACGATCACTTGACATTCCGGGTGAGTGACCGAAAGTTTGTCTTCTGATCACGAGAATAGCCTAGGATGTCATTTGCCGGTGACTTGGGAAGCTTGGTCTGGAAGCTTGATCAAGTCAACACCAATCAAAACAGACGCCGCGAATACCACGGAAAACTGTGGCGCATCTCAAGTTGTTATCTCCGGGCAACAAAACACTTTCAGTCATCATTCTATGAAGTACCACCAACGTTATATCCTCTGTTTAGAGAGCTACTTGAAACCCCATGTGTTTGCAAATGGCAAAGTATAACTAGTAGCATCCGCTACCATAGTCTGTACATTCCGCGTGCTTCTTGTAACAGTTAACCATCCGGCATCTGTGTTCGTCTACATGTGGGCGAGGCGGCCAGAACGTGTTCGTGCATTGGAGATCTGTCCGGGGCACGGCAAGTGAATCTGGGGTCCCGCGCGGGTTGCAGATTAACCTGGGGTTATGCATCCACCCCCTCGATCTTATGGCTGTATGGCGCGGGGTAATAGTGGTCGATACGCTGCCGCGTGTTCCAGTCCGCCTCGCCGAAGCAAGCATACCGAGAGTTACGAACACATTTAGCCTATATTCCGAAAGCAGTGACTACACATATATGGCAGAGTCCAATCTGCTCGTCTGATCAACAAACACCCATCTTCTGATTCTCATTTTGATACACCATTATGGCGTCCACTCAGCGAGAGATCGCCCAGCTAATGGCCGATGTTACCCCTTGGTACAAGGATCCGGGCCGCAGAAAGCTATATGCTTTGCTGTTGATCGCTCTCCTTTCTTCTGCGACTAACGGTTATGATGGGTATAACTTTCTCAGATAGTTCAGCTGCCGATTACTGACCTTGTGAAGATCTTTGATGAACGGAGTACAATCCATCACGTACTATGAGAAATGTGAGTCGTCGTACATCTTGTAGCAACGACTGAATCTTCTGACATCGCAATAGTCTTCAACTACCCTCGTGGCTCGACTCAGGGTCTCTTGAACTGTATTCAGACAGTGGGAGGCTTGGTCAGTAAGTTTGAATCATTCCTTACCACATGATGCACGCTCATCGCTAGAACAGGTCTTGTTTTGGGTCCATACATGGCAGATTACGGTGGCCGTAAATGGACCATCTTCCTTGGATGCAGCATCGTTGTCATAGCAGGCATTGTACAGTGCTTCTCAATCAACATCCACATGTTCACTGCAGCAAGATTCTTGAGTAAGTTCAAGCCTTCGCGACATGGCCATAGCTATATTGACATGAATCCAGTCGGCATGGGATCTGGCTTCTCTGGTCTTGGCTCACCTCTTCTCATCACCGAGCTTGCTCATCCCGCCGAACGTGGCAAGATTACAGCATTATACAAGTATGTTCTTGCAATTATACTTCCACAAAGTTAATATACTAACACAAGCGAAGTACTCAATACTACTTCGGTGCTTTCCTTGGAGGCTGTAAGTGATGCTTCAAAACTCTGAATGTACTAAGGAACAACTCACTGATGATGATACATAGGGATCACATTTGGTACACTCTACATCAACTCGAACTGGTCGTGGAGATTGCCAAGTTTGCTGCAAGCAGCCCCTTCGCTCGTCCAAGTCTTCCTGGTCTTCCTACTCCCTGAATCTCCTCGCTGGCTTGTGTCGAGAGGCAGAAATGAAGAAGCCCTTCAAATTCTTGCCAAGTACCACGCCAATGGAAATCCTGAAGACTCTTTTGTACAGTTTGAGTTTGCTGAGATGCAAGCGACAATCAAGCTTGGCGAGCAGAGTGGAAGATGGAAGGAACTCGTTGCCACAAGTAAGCGACAACTTTGCACATTGAAAAGAACTTGTATGCTAATACCCACTATAGAGGCCAATCGTAAACGTGTATTCCTCTGTCTATGCTGTGGCGTTTTTGCCCAGTTCTCCGGTACCAGTCTCACGGGTTATTACTTGCACAACATTCTCGAGGCCATCGGTATCGACAGTCCCAACTACCAGAACAAGCTCAACGGTTTTATCTTGATGGTTAACATGATAGAGGCGTGGTTCTGGGCATCTATGTCAGTGAGCTAGAGGTACAAATTGAGCGAGCCAGTCTTGTGGATGAATCAACAATGATAGGATGTGTTCTCGGACGCCGCCCAAACATTGTTGAGCTCGATCTTGCGAGCTGACTCGCTACATATGTACTCTTCCCCTTCATTCACGAGACATCGCTAACTAGACTGTCGTTTTAGGGTTGACAAATTTGGTCGTCGACCATTGTTCCTGGTTAGTAACCCAGAACGCGGTCCAAGAGATCCTTACTGACATCAGGGATAGATCGCTGCCGGTGGCATGTGCTGCACGTTCGCAACATGGATCGCCCTCACTGCCAAACAACTACAGAACCCCAAGGAGACGTCCTGGGGTAAGGGTGTCATCGCCATGATCTTTTTCCACAACTTCTTCTACAACTTCGCGTGGTATGTCCAAGCAATCCTGCAACCTATTCGGACTTTCTTTTGACTGACACGCATGATAGGATCTCCTTGAGCATCTCGTACCCTCTGGAAATTCTAAGCTTCAAGATCCGCGCCAATGGTCTGCTCATGCAAAACATTGCAACCTATGTCTGTCTGGCCATCTCCCAATACGTCATTCCACTGGGCATTGCAGCAGGAAGTTGGAGATTCTACTTCTTCTTTGAGGGTTGGCTAGTCATCCAGTTGATCACCGTAATTTTCTGTTTTCCAGAAACACGAGGTGCGACTCTTGAGGAGATCAACCAGACCGTCGACGGTAGTGAAGCAGTGGAAGAGATCAAGGTCAAAGCACACGAAATTGAGGATAACCAGGAGCTTCGTCAACGTCATGGATTTGTCAAAGACAACGGTGTCGAGGAGAATGCTATTCAGATCGAGAATGTTAACGAGAAGATGGCTTGAGCGAGGCAGGATATATTTTACGTAGCTAGAACGGGTCCGAAGTTGACATGGACTGACAAGGCAGAGTAGGAGTCATCGTGAAGGCAGTATCGATAATCTGAGTAAATCCTTACATGAAGCACAATCGTTGATAACATGTATATGATGAAGCGATGTGTTCGGAGTGGATGATGCCCTTCTTCGCAGTCCCTCAATACCTGTACAATGCAGTTTGATTGTCCGCGGGGCCAACTGTGGTAAGTTTCTTGGAGGCATCGTGGTTGCGTGAGGCGCCCAGAAGCAGACCACCACAAGCCTGCCTGTGACCCTCCCATCAGAGATCTCCAACGGCTCTCTCGCGATGATCGTCATCGATCCTTCGATTCTGACCACATGGATGGTTGCTCTAGAAAGGACATCTTTGCTATCTCCGCTTAAATACAATGCTTCCTCATGTCGGTTGCTCCAAGCTCCATTGCCTCTTCATTCATGTGTGACCACAGTACCTCTGCAAACGAGTACATGATCCTCCTCACTTCTGCTCGTTCCAGAACTTTCACCCTCTCTCGTATCCTATCATGTAATGCGCTGGTATATCCGACCCTTATGCCGTTTCCTATGCTGTTCCCCGGCGAACCCGGCTTTTTGAACCCCTTCTATCTTCTTGCCAAGGACTACAAACCAGTGCGTTTCTGCGGTATTGGCCCTTGAGGTGTCGGCAGAAGCGTAAGCCAAGGGTAATCGGGGCTAAGGGTGAGGGCTCGCGACCGCCTCCAGCGGTACCCAGATATGATTCAGAAACTCATTCGACTGGTCAGCACAATATAGAATATAATGGGTGGAGGCTACTTGACAACTCAGTGATGGTTCCTCGACGTCTTGGTTTCCTTCTTTCGCCCAGTCATGAGCGAAGAGTACATAACCTACTCCCCAGTTCCATCAGGATAATTACTTGGTCGTAGCTGCCTCTTGAACAAGTAACATCAATACGCTCTTGAATTGCGTCACTCAGTGCTTCAAATCGCGCAGGTCTCCTCGTTGCCATAGCTCTCGCCAGCCGGAAAAAATTGTTCCGGATACAGAATGTGTTTGCCTTGGTGAGCATGTCGAGTTTAAGTTCATTCTAAAAGCTTATTCCGAAGCTTGGCTGACATCGTCGGCCGGAAGGCCATCTCCCGAGCAGCCCTAATGCACATTTGCACCTAAACATAGCTTATATAGCTTGTACAAGATTAGAGTCTGAGACTTGACAACGCGTACAGTCTATGTATACGTCAGGTCGTAGGGCTAGACCAGCAATATATTCCGGCATCGATGGAATCGTGCAGTTTAGTATGACATCAGTGGTCTAACATCTATATGATAAAGTCGCGCTCTCCATCGTGAAATATCCCATCATCGTGCTCGTCCCTATCTTCGATCTACACCCTCAACTTCCACTTGATCATCATGCGCTTCTATGTATCCTTACCATCAGCCATTGCCGTTGGAGCTTTAGCAGCGCATGCAGCGCCCACCAAGCAGACGCATCTCCCCCATCAGACACCTGTGTTCATCCCTACGTTCATGGAGTACAATTCCACTGGCAAACTGTACGCTGCTATACAATGGGATCCTAACTCCACCCAACAAGCGTTGAAGACGGTCATGGATCTCGGCAGCGCGAACAACTGGGTATGTGTTACTTAACGCATTCAACAACTGCGGCTAACTCTTTGTCCTCGCAGGCATATGGACCTCGTGCTCAGATTGCGTACGGCACAGATCAAGCAGGCTTCCTCCCAACTTGTTTCCAGAATCTCACCACCGGTTTTGATGTCGATGAGCAGTCTGTGCTAGCTACTAAAAAGGCGTTCGCAGGATCCTACTCCTACGCTGGTAACTCAAAAATCGTCGATGCGTACTATACCGTGAACAGTACCATGGCATTTTCCTCTCCAGGATCTGTACCGGCGATTAGCAACGTGGAAGTCGCTATCAGCAACTTTACCGATCTGGGAATCAACGACTGCCAACACTTGAAACCTGTCATCGACTATGACGAAGCGATCCTTGGCCTGGCTGCTGGGGAAGGCAGTGCCGATGGCCCGTTCTTCAGACGCAATCTTTTCGACCAAGGCAAAATTTCAAGTAGGACTATGTCTATGTGGATGGACAAAGCATCCACGTTCGATAGCACCATCTACGGATCAGTCCTTTTCGGCGCAGTTGCACCTTCGAAGTACTCTGGAGATCTCGTGTTTGTGAATCTTACTCTACAATCCCCATACGCAGGGTACCACGTGTCGGCACCTGTCATCTCGGTCTCAAGCATCAAAGAACCTAGGAAGTACACATACCTCACATCGATGAACACAACCCAAGCTGCATCTGCTGGTGGACTTTGTCTTGTCGATAGCGGTTCTACCGTTGATACTTTGCCAGTGGATGGTGCCGCGTTTAGCAAAGCAGCAGGTCTCGATTATGAGAGTTATTCACCTGCAATCAACGGCTCATGCGAACAGATCCCAGAAGCTACTTCTGTCAGATACGAGTTCGCCGCAATCAACGGTGGCGAACCGCTCGGGATTGAGATCCCCTTACGCCTTTACGCTCGTAATGTCCTTCAATACAATGAGAACGCATGCACACTCTCTCTACAGTTTGCACAGACTGGATGTTTGTTCTCTGCTGCATTTATGTCTGGCGCTTACATCGCCGTTGATGATACTCACACACAACTCGCTATGGCGCAAGGAGCAGTCTCCAAAAGAGCTACTGAGGGTGTCTTTGGTCTGGGTGATGTGAAGTACATTACTAGCGGCGGTCAAATTCCTGCCAGATAAGGGGGAATCTGGGATTAGGTTCAAACACTTGTATATACGTCTAGGCAAGCTATTCCGGCTATGTCACTCTCCAGAGCATGTCACTTATCTTGATTTGATGCTGATCATGACAGCGCGTACAGTTCGACGAAACAACAGTCTATTTAGTTGCCAATAATGCTGAACAGAGGAACACAATTGAGTTTGTAGGGATCTTGACACGATAAATCTCGCTCTTCCAACACAGTACCATGTTCAATGTGTACTGTATCTCCAAATTGATAAGAACAATCAGATCGAGATAACGTCTTTCTCCCAACAAATGGACAGAAGCGTAGAACAGCATTCCTCGAGAGGCTTCGCGCCTGGATTACCCTGAACTAGTTCTATTCCTCCTTCTGAGCGACGATCACCATCGTATCACTGCTTTTTCAACCACATCTTTATATTGTTTAATGGTCTTCAATCTTTCGTCAGAGCAAAGAGTTCCGGTCTCGTGACTAGATCCTAGCTCAAAAGTATCTTATTCGCTTGACATGACACCTGGTGTGTCTGCAATCTTGAAGACAAATTCGGTCGCACTGGTCGAACCTTCCTTCAGTCTCTCAAGTACTCCTTCTATACCAGCAAGACCGCCAGCCACCTCTTCTTGCTTTTGAGCTTTGAGACATCCCTCTTCTAGATCCTTAGTAAAGTATCCGGTGTACATATATGCGAGATCCTTCTCTTCACCGTGCGCGTCACCAACATTGGTGTTGCTCTGGTAGATTCCATCAGGGATTTCCTTGTGCTTGCCTGTCAGATCATCCTTGGGTGGCAGTACGAGCGTAGTCTTTGCAGTCTTCTGGTCAAGCACTTTAGACAGATTGACATAGGATTTGTGATCGGCTGTTGCATCGAACGCGTGCTCCAGTTTCTGGTTGTTGAGTGCTTTCTCTATATCCTGGACGATGGCTTCGTCACTTTGGCGGTAGTCGACAATAGCATCACCCTTGAATGGATCGATCAATCGAGCAGCTCCTGGGCGCAATCGGCCGCCTTGCCAGCGACGGCGATGATGGGATGAATGTTGGACCTTCGAGCCATCTGTATGGTGTACACGCCGACAGCACTGGAACCGTCATAGATGATAAGCGTGATACTCTTCGTGGCTGGAGCAGTCGGTTGCGGAAGACCAAGTCGATCATTGGCATACAATTCAATAGCGGCCGCCAGGGCAGCTAGCGGGATGGCAGCTCCCTCTGCATTCAACAGTCGGTACACCGCTCGAGTAAGTGACATCTCTCGACTGACCTTGGAGTGTTGTTTTCTCGGGCAGAAAGAAGGTGGCAAGTGCTTTTGCGACCCAGTATTCGGCATAGCTGCCACCTTCCATGTTGTGGTACGCAGCGACCCTGTCGCCCTTGCGAAATCCTGTCATACCTTCGCCAACAGCTTCTACAATACCTGAGGAGTAATTACTCTTGTTGAAGGAGGAAGATCGGGAAGCATCTCGGGCACTTTCCAGTCTTTGGGATTACAGCCACTGTAGATGACCTTGATCGGACTTCTCCAGCTCCAGGCTCCGAGATTGGAACATCTTGAATTTCGACCTTTGGTCCAATGTGAACGATAGCACTTTTCATAGTGACTGAAACAAAGATGATGGCAGCTGATCAGGAGGATCGGATTGTTTTTCTATTGCTATGCCCTAAGCTGCTTGTTACATACCTGATATTGTGTTCGCAATACGACACCGCAACGAGTACGGTGCTCCGAATGTAAGTGCGGCTTTAGGGTCAGCTCAATAGCCGGGCGGCTATCGGCCCGGGCGGGCCCCGGCGTCTCCGCAAATCCGGCTACAGTCGCTTCGGGGCGAGGGAAAGGGTCCGCCTTTTAGAAAAACAAATCGAATCAGAAGACTCTGTTCTCGAAAACATTGAAAAAGGTTGGAGTATCAAGCAACGGATGGTCCTGCGTCGTGAAATCGAGTGCATACTAGCCAGAGGATCAGTTCGGTAGATGGAACAGGTTCCAATCGCATTCATGGGCCTACGTTTCAACATGAGGTATGTCGGACAGACTTGCAACCAGACAGCCACTCGTCACTCGCACGAAGCGCTGCAGTCACTGTAGCTACTCGAGTAATCTCCAGTGATCTGGACTTCGCGGTATGAGCGACTCACATGAGATAAGTCGCAAATCACATTGCGCGATTGTTATTCCCGAACGTCAATTGGCTTGTCTCTCGTACTGACAGCGCGCTCATGTGGTACCCTGGAAATTACCTGCTTCTTTCGGCTAGACTGAACACTATATAAGGGCTCATCCAATTGCTTGTCCCATTTAAGCCCCTTAGCCAAGCTATCCATAATGCTTATCTTATTTCCAGATAACCAAATACTTCGGCAGTGGCATGAACTGTTGGTTTGGGCATATTCCGCTTATCTTGCCGAAATCCCGATACTCGCATGCCGACCCTATGTGGAAGGTTGTTATACAAGGCCGCGAGGCCTTGTGGCCACACAATCACATCATACACTATAACTCTTCGTGTTCAGTGATAAGCACCGCCGCTTTGTGAGTGCCGACGTGTCCGCCACACATAAGCTATAAGTGTGCGCTCCTTCTACTTAATCTGAGATTTGTTGTTCATCCACATATCGAGTCCACAGCACACAACCTCTCTTTCGATATGGAGAACGCCATCACTCCAGAAGGGAAAGTCTTGAGCTCCCACGTGGACCTCCACCCTGTCAATGAGGACGAAAAGAAGCTCGACCACATCACAGTATCCCAAGATGACAGCAGCAGCTTTGATGAAAAGAACGGCAAAGGTCATGTGCAAGACGTCAAGATTCCCTACGTCGAGAATACCGCCCTCGATGTCGAGAATGATGTCGAGTTCGTCATGGACAAGGTCAATGCGTTGACCATCGAAGAGTGTCGCAAACTCATCGAAGATCTGCTCGAAGGACATATCTACGACTATAACTTTCCCAGCTCCCAAAAGGATAAACTCCGACGTCTACTAGATGGTCCTGCCGACGGACAGTCTGCCGCGGAGTGGGAGATTATCTTCAAGAAAGAAACCGCTATCAATATTTTCTATTCACCATATCCCGAAGTCCGAGCAGTTACACGTCCCGACGACGATGTCGACATGCCCTGTGAGACCATCAGAGCCCATTTGATAGGCTATCTATGGGCCTGTATCGGACAGTTCATCAATTCACTGTTCAACTCTCGCTACCCAAGTATCACTCTACAATCAAGTGTCGCACAGATTCTGCTGTATCCTTGTGGCATGTTCCTGGCATGGAGCTTACCAGACTGGGGCATCACTCTTTTCGGTAAGAGGCACTCGCTCAACCCTGGCCCTTGGACCTACAAAGAGCAAATGCTTTCAACCATCATCGTCAATGTTGGACTTACTTCT
Organism: Aureobasidium sp. EXF-8845; assembly: GCA_024195465.1. NCBI lineage: Eukaryota > Fungi > Ascomycota > Dothideomycetes > Dothideales > Saccotheciaceae > Aureobasidium > Aureobasidium sp. EXF-8845. The sequence continues at coordinate 11,297 of SWBH01000083.1, read as the reverse complement.
GCCTACGTGTTCTGGAACATCCAGACTCAGCAAGTCTACTACAATGACAAATGGTTGACGCCCGAGTACGAGATTCTTCTACTCCTGTCTACTCAGCTCATGGGTCTTGGTTTCGCCGGTATGCTCAGAAGATTTGTAGTGTACCCAATCCAGGCGATCTGGCCTAGTATCCTACCCACCGTGGCTCTGAACCGTGCTCTATTGGTGTAAGAGTCACACGAAAGCATCAATGGCTGGCGCATGTCGCGTTACAAATTCTTCTTCATCTTCTTCGCTGCCATGGCTGTTTACTTCTGGCTTCCGGATTTCCTTTTTCCTGCGCTAAGCTACTTTGCCTGGATGGCATGGATCAAGCCGAACAACTTCAACTTGGCTGCCGTGACGGGCTCGCAATTTGGCTTGGGTTTTAACCCTATCTCATCCTTTGACTGGAACATAATCTCGACATACGCTTATCCCTTGACATGGCCATTCTTCAGTCAGATCCAGCAGTATGTAGGAATGGTGATTGGTGGATTGATCATCCTCGCGACATACTACTCAAACTTCAAATGGACTGCGTATTTGCCGATCAACTCGTCGGGCATCTTCGACAATACTGGCAACCCGTACAACATCACCAAAGTCATGGTCGATGGACGCCTAGACTATGAGGAATACTCCAACTACTCTCCGGCCTTCTACAGTGCTGCCAACCTTGTGACGTACAGTGCATTCTTTGCTTTCTATACCCTCACCTTCGTTTTCATTATCCTAGACTTCTGGAGACCGCTTGCTCAGGCCTACAAGCGAATGGCACAAGCCGCCTGGTCTCTTGCTAGGAATATGGGCAGCAAGTCCAAGCAAGCCATGGCTTCACTTGCGAAAGGAGATCTGAAGCAGTCACTCCGCCACACAGCCCATCTTATGGACAGCGAAGGTAGCGTATACGATGGTTTCCACGATCCATTCACCAAAATGATGCGAAACTACAAGGAGGTTCCTGATTGGTGGTTCTTAGCCATCGCCGCTATTGCCTTTGCTTTTGCAGTCATCATTCTCAAGACTTATGATGCACTGCAGACTCCCGTGTGGACGATCTTCTTTGTCATCATCTTGAACTTGGTATTCCTGATCCCAATGAGTTACCTTTACGCCATTTCAGGCACGACACAAGGTCTTAATGTGGTCACTGAACTTGTCGTCGGTTATGCCCTACCTGGACGACCAGAAGCACTGATGTTTGTCAAAGCTTATGGCTACAACATCAACGGACAAGCCGACAACTATACATCAGATCAGAAGATGGGCCTGTACGCAAAGGTCCCACCTCGTGCCATGTACCGTGGGCAACTCATAAGCGCTATCATCACATCTTTAGTAGCTTATGGCTGTGTTGACTTTGTTGACACTGACATCAAGGGCATCTGTACTCCGGACCAGGCTGCCAAGTTCAACTGTGCGAACGGATCTGAGGTGTATTTCTCCTCATCTGTAGTTTGGGGCGCCATTGGACCAGCTCGCATCTTTAGTCAGTTCTATCCGTTCATGAAGTATATGTTTCTGCTTGGCTTCCTTCTTGCGCTGGCGTGGTGGTCGGTTAAGCGCTATGGGTCGTCACTACGAAACGTCGCTCAAGCCAGACTCTCACCTGTCGTCTTTGGACCCATGAATCTTCTCGTCTTCACACCTGTATCCTGGCTGAGAGACGTTCACCCATCGCTCATCATCAATGGCTTCCTCTGGTGGGCTCCGCTAAACTTGACATACTTCACCGGCGCTGTCTACTTGTCGTTCGGGTTCATGTACTATTTGAGAAGATACAAGACGGCTTGGTGGGAGAAGTACAACTACGTCCTTGCGGCTGCTCTCAACGCTGGTGTGGCCTTGTCGGGAGTCATCATCTTCTTCGCGGTGCAGTATCACGCAGTCAACGTGAACTGGTGGGGTACCGAAGTCACCTCTCAAGGTGTGGATGGAGGTGCTGGGCAGCAAGCATTGATCACTACTCTGCCTGCAAAGGGCTACTTCGGACCTGACAGTTGGAAATGATCTCGAGTGTGAATTTCTGGATCCAGGCAAGTAGCAATAGGTGCGCTTGCACTATGGGCGCTTAGTAAGCTTTCAACAACAATGTTTGTAGGACAGCCTGCAGATAGTGATACCAATGCCAGTATTACAATGATGCTGATGCTTAAGCGCTCAATCCGTATATCGTTGTCTTCGAAGTGTCGTTTCTCTCTGCGAAGCCAAGTCCTTCTGTGCCGCCATGACTTTTCTCGGCCGTAAGACTGTATAACCCTCAACATCTCTTCAAGGCCTAATGTAATCTTTAGTCAACATGTGTATGATTCGTCAGGAGTATGCCACTTCTATCCAGTAACGTGAGAGCGCCAGCATGTCAAGAAGTCCCGGCTGCAAGAGGTGGAAGCATCGATGATGATAAGTTTCTACGTTTGCAAACAATGTCAAGGAAACGCAAGACTACCCATCTGGAGTACTTCCTGTTTGACTGATGGTCATGAGCCAAGAATACCGAATCCTTCAATTCTTGGCTATCAAATCAGGCGACTTGGATTTCATCATACCCGTCTGGTGCGGAGATAACTTCCTGTACTCACAGCAGTTATAATGCTTCACCCTCCTACGCAGTTTACCGAACCATCCTGGACGATATTGGCAACATGACAACTTTATTCTCGCTGTACAGTTTTCTCTTCGTCTTAAGAGCTGCCGCACAGTCGAAGTGAGCATCTCCCCCAAGATAATCCGACTTTTGTATGCAAGGTCTGACTTACAAGCAGCGGCAATCTTACAATTTTGTTCTTACCTTCCACTCAATCCACATGCGATAACTCCGACGCGGCAATAACCTTCACGACCTCCTTCGTTCCCTCCCAACACGAGTGCTTCATCCTTGAAGACCTCTTCTCCAATGCATCAAGCAGCTATGGCTCAAGAACAGGCTCATCACCTTATTCGTCTCAAAACTCCACGTCAATCACTTGGAATGCGTTGAACGCAGGTGCTTTTGATGCTTCCGCAAACTACTCCCAGATCTTCTATCAGCAACAAAATGTTACGCAACCGCAAGAAGGAAAGGATGCTGCTAGATTGCTAGAAGTCTTTTCCGGTCACGATTGCGTACAAACAGATTCCTCTGCAGGGTCTCTGCGTCCGATATTGGGGTGGTCGTGTCAGAGTTCTGCGAATGGAAGTTGTTATCAGGCTGCTTATGGGATAGAGAGTTTCACGGTAGTAAGTGCGGAACAAGTCAATGGCGCTAGCGGAAAGTGTTGGGTTGCTTCTACCGGCGGTGCACAAGAGAATCTAGGAAGAAGTTCTGTGCTGGGTTTGGTGAGTGTAGTTTTGATTCTTGTTGCTGCTCTTCTGTGAGGGGCATAATGTGCGTCACGACTTTCGGTTGCTAGCAAGTGCCTTCTTGGTATCTGCATTGATGGTATCCATGACTTTTGCCATCATCCCTCTGCTTCTTAGAGAGGCCAGAGCCTCTTCCACCTTTGGACTGGCACTTTCGCCGCTTGCATTGACAGAGTAGACACCACTACCCACAGTACCATCAGTCCCGCGGGCGAGTGAAAGACCTTCCGCAACAGATAGCGAAACACCTGCTGCTGGATCTGATGGACTGGCCGAGTATTGTGCACTCGTGGCGAGGAATACATGTCGGTCTCCAGCTTCGTCCGCAGGCATATAGAAGAGTGAACCAAAGATACGGACTACGGCTTTGAGTGCAGTCAAAACAGGTCCAGATGTTCCACGTGTTATTCCTGACTTGACCACACCGGGAAAGTTGTGGACGAAGGATACGTTTGGGTTATCTTTGTGGTGGCTTTCGAGAGACAGGGTGGTGATTGAAGCGGCATGATCTCTATTTGCCATAAGCTTCATGTGCCAGCCTTGGAAGTCGTCCATTTGTATCTCTCCTTCGAGAGTTGCGATGAATACAGAGACGACTCGACGCAAGGAGTTCGCGTTGTTGATCAGAGGCATGAGCTTGGAAATGAACCTATTGCGTGCATGAATAGCCAGTGCCGCAGGGTAGTGTAGACCTTCATCAGTCGCTGTTATCAAATCAGAACTTGTTGCATGTCGTTCGTCTCTTGTGGAATCTTACTTTTACCAGTCTGCAGAGTTGCGATAGTCAGGAACAACAGATTGACTGACTTCTCGTTCTGCTCAATTGTCTTGCAGATCCCATCGACGTTACGGATCAGACTGGTGTCTTTGCTGATGAAGGTAAATTTGCCATCTGGGTTCAAAGCCTTGCACTCGGTTATTATGCGAGAGGCTGCTTCTTCAGAGCGACCGATCAAATAAACACGCGGCGCTGGCGCATACTTTGCGAATTGACGGACTGTAGCTTCGCCAACTCCATTTGTCGCTCCAACAAACACAGCGACAAGTCCAGAAGGAAGAGTGGATGCGATTTTCAGGTTCGAGGCGCGAACTGTTTCTAGGGCAACCATGTTGGTAAACTCGGAGGAACTGGGTAGCTTATTCTCGGGGCACAACACAACCCATATATTTTATGGTATACGTTACAAGAAACAAGGAAATGGGATCCAGAGCATCCGAGCGGCCGATCGAGTAGCATGTCGATGGTTGAAAGAATCTCAAATCAAGATTGGATGATAGAGGTTACTCGACCTCGCGGTATCATCATACCGTTTCGAGCATGAACGCCGAGTAGGTGTGTTTTGTTGAATCCGAGTGCAATGTTAAGCCAATCAACATGGACTGGAAATCCTGACCGGCTTCGAGTCACTCCGAGCACTCACATAAACATCTCGCGTTCGATACAGCAGTTGTAGTCATTCACTGCCACCTTGGCTGAGATGAGCTGGGTAAGAAAATATTTACCGTCTCCCCAGAAAGGCGTGACGATATGTGAGAATAAGTCCTTCCGATCAAAGTCAAGGTTATCGAGGATGCGAAGGAAATGTCGAGCGAGCCGGTAAAATCTCGGCGTGGCCATGGTACTGCTCTTTAGCACGCAGGAGAAGTACTCCATCATCACGACTCATCTTCTGTCCCGCAACCACGATTTCAATCCTAGTGACCATAGGCTGTCTACGACTCTTATACATACATATCTCGTTCACCGTTGACCAGGAGCGAGGCGCTACCGCCAGCGCCGCTGCCTCTGAACTTCCTTATCCGCAACATGCATGATGCCAGCATGCCCGTTCTTCCTCTTCTATTTTTCGACTTCGTCCCCTACAAGATGTCGTCTTCTTCTGCCTTGACAACAGCTGTCTAACACCCTAGATCTTAAGCATGTATTCCCCGCCAGATTATCCAGCACCGAGTAGAGTCGGCGTGCTGAGAGACATCGATTGTGCTCCTGCTCCACCATGAATGGAAAGCATGCCAATGCTTTCAAAGATCCAGCGGGAAATCTAGACACGTAGTTGAAGGCGCAGTCGAGTATTTTCCCCGTCACATTCGTTGACCCCTGTCTGCTTCATCATGGACGCCAAGCAATACAGCCACGCGTCAGCCAACGCGTTGATGGCCTCCGGGTCTTGTGTCCTTCCTGATATTGATCGCTTGTCTGGCCCATCAATGGCCGGAACTCGCACTATCAACGCTCTGCTCGAAATCGATCTGGAATCGTGCATCCGAATATCGTCTTTGCCAGTTCTGGACTGGTTCCTCCAAGAGACACAGTTTGACTCTCCTCTGGTATATCATTGCATCTGTAACTCCTGGGCATGTATTTTACTGCTGACACGTGACTTGAGCCATGCGTCGGGTTATCTTGAGAATCATACCCACACATGCCAAGCTGCACCAGCGATTTTGTAATCTTTACTGATATGCGGCGCGATTCATGGTACATCGCTGGAAGGAATATCAAAGGCCGGTCCGTCAAAGCTCTCAAGTCATTGCGATTGTGTCCCTCCTTATTGGCTGGTCCTTCCAAGTCTCCTCAAGTCTGAAACGCCCTCGCCATTGATGCTACTAGCATTGAACAATGGTCGTCAGCTGTATGTGAGAAATCGATTCCCGAAAAGGGGGTATGGCGAGACAAAATCCTCATAAAGACTAGGCCAGCGACCACAACCAACTCCAATCTCATATCGTCATCGCTTGCAAACACTCTCTCGCCGATAATCTCTATCATGGTTCACTTTTCCAAGATTTACAGCACTATTGCAGCTGCTGCATTCATCACCCCTTCCTTAGCTCATCCTGGTGAGCATCACGATCACCATGCTGTCAAGCGTGAGATTGCGGCCCGTGAACATCTGGCCGGCCATTTCAGACGTTCCGTCGATACATGCAGTGGAACCGAGAGTAGTGCCTCGCTCGCTGCTCGTTCTGTTGCACGCCGCAGCAAGACAGTCAGCGAGCTTCGCATGAAGCGCGGTATCACTTCGTCACCTCAAAAGTTTAGGCGCGACTTGGCTACCCTTGAGAAGTTCGAAGCTGTCAACCACAATCAGACTGATTCAGTGGACGGCAGTGTCTCGACTTTCGAAGCTTCAATCTTCTCCGCCAACACCAGTTGTGTTTTGACCCCTGAAGTCACTGATGGTCCATACTACGTCACTGGAGAACAAATTCGCAGTAACGTCAGGGAAGACTTGTACAGTGACGGTGTTGATCTCTATCTTGAGGTTCAGTACATTGATATCACCACCTGCAAGCCTGTCCCTAACGTATGGGTCGATATCTGGAATGCTAATGCCACTGGCGTCTACTCGGGTATCTCTGTTAGTGGCAATTACGCCGCAGACGGCTACAACTCCACCTACCTTCGGTATGCTTCATCTCCATCATCTAACAACACCCATCTGACTCTTGTGCAGTGGAATCCAGGAGACTGACTCCGATGGCATCGCTTCGTTCGAGACTATTTTCCCCGGCCACTACGAAGGTAGGCTCGGATCCACTCATTGAGTTTCTTATCTTTGCTAACGACACCACATCAGGTCGTGCGACCCACACTCATCTCTTATCCCATATGAACGTTACTGTCTTCCCCAACAATACCATCTCCGCCACGAACAACATCACTCATATCGGTCAACTCTTCTGGGACACAGCCCTTCGCGCTGCTGTTGAGGAAGTCTACCCATACAACACCAATACCCAGGCCGTCACAACCAATGACGAGGACATGTGGGACATTGTTCAAGCAGGCACAACCTACGATCCTTTTCCTCAATACATCTATCTTGGTGATGACGTTAGCGATGGCTTGTTTGCTTGGATCCAAATCGGTCTTGATACTACTGCCAACTACAACGATGCTGAGTATTATGCAGTCGCTGCTTACGTCGATGCTGACGGTGGCCATACATCGTCGAGTTCATTCACCGGTGGTGGCAGTGGGACTGGTGATGGAGGCGATGCGCACAACGGCACTGCACCCGGAGACGCCAATGTATCAGGATCTGGCGCCCCATCCGGCACTGCCGGTGGCTCTGGCAACGGTCCTCCCTCTGGTACTGGAACTGTCTCCGGAACTAGCTTTACCTCTCAGAGTAGCCCTGCTTCTTCTCAAAGCAGCTTTACTTCCAAGACTAGCAGTCCAGTCTCCCTGGATGCCTCCACCGTCAAGACAAGCAATTCTGCCTCGAAGGTCGGCACTTCCACCAAACACACCTCTTCCACAAAGTCTTCCTCTACTTCTAAGAGCAGCTCCTCCATCAGAAAAAGCAGCTCTTTATCCAAGCCCAGCTCTACCGTCAAGAACATCGCCTCTATCGCCAAGATCAGCTCTTCCTCCAAAAAGAGCTCCATCCCAAAGAGTAACCCCACTGTTAAGAAGAACACATCTATTTCCAAGGGCAGCTCCACTGTCAAGAAAAACATTTCTATCTCCAAAAAGAGCCCCACCTCAAAGACTACTAGTCCTGTCGTCAGAAAAAGAAGTTCCTCTGGAAAGTGCAGTTCCTCCGCAAAGAAGAGCAGCTCTACCACCAAACACACTAGCTTCTAGAGCACAAAATACTCGAGGACGAGACGAGAGGAGGACAGCGAGCTAAGTGTAAAACGTCTGCACTGTGCGATATATTTAGAGAGCCCTCAAGACCCATGAAGAGATAAGCCACTGGATCTGTTAGCCTAGTATCTAGACCTGCCTTCCTTCAACCACAATGTCGATCCGAATCCGAATATCATATACACATGTTCTGATTGCACAGCTGGGCTCATCAACAAAAACGCGATTGCAGGTTCCTTGATAGCTTATCACGCTCTGTGCTATATTACACTATTCTGCCAGTGCTAATCGCTCCAGTATAGTGGTCATCTGCATATACAACTTCCTCACATCTGTAGGTCTCATAATACCTCTAGTTTGTGCCAAATCATCACTCCCATCTAAATTCTGATATAATATCTCGATTTGACCCATTGACAGCAATCCATGACCTGCTGATGTTGACTCAAGCCCGAGAACCTTTTCCACTCTTCCCAGAAGATAGAAGATAGAACTACAGATCAATGTGCCTTGTGTAGCGGATCCAGTCATAACTACATCATTGAATTTGAGACCAGGTATGGGTATAACAGGAACACTTGCAATATTCTCGGCTCGAAAAGTCAAATGTTCGAGGAATAGTTGGTAGAACGAGAGAACGCGGGAGTATACATCCATTATGGTGGAGAGGGGGTAATCTGGTACGTTACCAGCAGGCCTGTAAGTCGAGTCTGGGGTGTCAAGTAGGCTGGCTATCATCTGTACGAGCTGCTCAGTGGATGCCATGATATACTCCACCAGCGAGTAGTTTCCAATGAACAGGGGGCCTTGCCTGTGTACGAGGAGACTGAGATCTAGCCGTGATCTATTCGACCGCACCATGATGCTGCGGAATTGTAGACCATGTATAATGCCAATGAGCCTTGCCATAGTGTCTGAGCTATCGAGACTGACATTGCGCAGTGATACGTCCGTAGGGATGGATGAGAATTGGTTCTCGTGAATAAAGTAAGCAGGTGGTTTGCCTATGCCAAAAGGCAAGGGACACTTTTTCTTCTTGGTAAGAGGGTACTTGGATGTCAAGTCAGAAGCCATCCGGAACTCTGGACTGGTCCACGAGCGCGAGTTATGAGATAGTATGTGGTCCATGAAATCCGGCAAGACCAGTGTGGGGTTGTGAATAGAACCTAGAGGGGGTCCGTCCGAGGATAACGCCGATGAGGAGGCAGCGTTCGCATCCCAAGAAGTGTCTAAACTTGTTTCCTTGAGAATGCGACCGCTAGAGACGTGGGGTGGTACACTGGTATGAACGCTATCGTTACTAATCGCACTGGGCCAGCTCAATAACTCCAGACCTGGCATTATCGGTATGAATACAGACGCAGCTGGTTGAGAACGAGGATGGCGATGAGTTACTTCAACAGCTTGCGTATAGTCGCGACTTGATGCTTCATACGTCTCAGATATCTCGGGAACATGTTGTACTGCCGCATCTTCGTTCGTAGATATCCCTTTGGACCTCTGGTTGGTAGACGGTTTCCGACGTTTAAATGCTGGAGAATGATCGGATTCAGAAGAGAAAGTAGGTGCTTTCCTTTTAGGTCGCCCTACTTTCTTCTGCTGCCCAGTATGGCAATCCACTTTTGCAAGAGTACATCTCACGCATTTAGGATCATCAGGTCGCATGCGTTGACATTTTATCTTGCTCCTCCTACAAAGTTCGCATGAGATGCGTCGTTGAGATGGATGGACTTCCATGCTTCTCCCAGTCGTCGAGCCAGTAGCTGAGATCAGTTCACCAGGGTTGTGCGGCGTCAATCGTCCAGGAAACACGGTGCTCGGAGTTGTACATCTCGTGCACATACAAGATTGGAGAAGAAAACCCACCTCGGAGGGTTTTGGGAAGTATATATATCGCAATGTTCTTGATCCGTGCACAGCCTCGGAGACGGTCAAGGCAACAGTCGCAGAAACGGTTGTGTCTTAGGGCTAAGCGGAGTGTAAAACCCTCCGAATATCCTTCGGAGGGTTTTGGAAAATCAGATTCACAACGGCCGACTGAACTCAATCTTCTGTCTGACCAGTAAGCCAGCCAGTAATCTGGCGACTGATAAATACTCTCACATAGCTCTGCTGTGCATATATAAGTAGATTTCGTTACCTCCTCTCAGAAGCTACAACTATACCAACAAGCACCAACACTCTTTCTACCAAACTGCAAACGCATCGTTATATCGCATCATGGCCGTTACATCCAAGCACATCCTAATCGCAGGTCTTGGCCGCTATGTCTCTGCAGCATACGAAGTAGGAGCTAAACTCGGAATTCAAAAGTCCAACAAGCAGATCGTTCTCGATGTAAGAAAAACACACCTTCATATTCTCACAAAGCAAAAGCCGAAGATCTAATATTCTTCCTCTAGGAAGTCGAGAAAGCCAAGGCAGCGGGCTATGAATGCTCTAGCCTAGATGTGAACCCAGATCAACCAGAAGAGTCGATTCAGCAGATCAGAGGGATGTTGCAGAGTAAACATTGTGATCTGTTCATCGTGGGTTTTGGACTGAGATCGAATCCGGTATGTGTACTCTCAACGTCTTGCCGATCAGCGAGCCTAGGAACTGACGACTTTGCCAGACGCTCACGCCATTGTTCGAACAAGTTGTCAACGCATGCGTTGAGGTATCGCCCAAGACCAAGTTTGGCTTCTCGCCTGCACCGAATGAAATGTTCAATACAATTTCAAGAGTACTTTCGTAGCTTACCAAGCCAGGTCCTGACTAAGAGCAAGGTCTCCAGCACATTGTAGATGTAGAATAGCTTACGTGGATACATGCGCTTGTGGTCGGGAAGAGAGAAGGAGATAAACTGAACTTTGAGATATCAATGGAAGCAAAGTTATCAACCATTTTAGAGATAAAGCAACACAGTACATAAGAGTAGACAAATAGCACCAAACCCGCTCGCCTGCTATAGGGTAATTTGAAAGCAACAAATCAGACAAACAAACGAGACACTCTCGTCATCAAGAGAAAGATACCAAAACAAATCAAAGTAACAAGATTTTCTGAAAAGAAGACAAAGGAGACAAATCATTTCCCCGCTTAGTTACCAGCACGCATGTTGAAACGATGCTCAAGTCCTCTGGTCGAGTACTTTGCATTGACAGGTTCTTCATCCTCCATAGAGTTTGCTCCAAACTCATCAACACCAGAGCCTCCAGACTCTGCTCTCACAATCTTGGCGGGTAGTTCTGGAATATCCTCTTGGAGGGTGTTGCGCCAGTGGCTCTGCACACTTGCTCTGTCCGGTGTAGCGGCTGTGGAGGAAGAGATCATGCTCATGGATGTGCTGCTGCGGTTG